>JAODUP010000314.1:332500-385000 GCA_025642065.1 Paralvinella palmiformis | reverse complement strand
AGTGACAGCATAGTGACATCTCGTAACATATGTTGTGGCTGTGTTAGTGTCAACATAATGGCATCTCGTGACGTATGTTGTGGCTGTGTTAGTGACAGCATAATGGCATCTCGTAACATATGTTGTGGCTGTGTTAGTGGCAACATAATGGCATCTCGTGACATATGTTGTGGCTGTGTTATATCTGTCTGTTGTCTGATAAGATCGGAACGTGACTGGATAGATCTATGTGTGATGGCACATCAACTGCTTATTGTACAACATTATAGTATATGTTCAGGCTGAGGGTTGATAGATCAATGTTGTGTAATTGGTATCTGTTGATATAAAGGGTAGTTAACCCTTTGTAATGTGGCAGCTCTCATAAAATCTGTTATTAGTTTGCTATGATGTTAGATTAATGTGTATTATTGTAGCTGGGTAGTGTGATTGTTCTATATTTTATAGTTATACTGTATAATATGGTTGTATGATAGTTGTATATAGTATAGTTATACTGTGTAATATGGTTGTATTATGATAGTTCTATATGATACAGTTATACTTTGTAATATGGTTGTATTATGATGGTGCTATATGTTATAGTTAAACTATGCAGTATGGTCACATTATTGTAGTTCTATATGTCACACTTATACTGTTTATTGTGGTTGTACTCTAGTAAGTGCCTGGTTGTGCAAAATGTGTGTAGTATGGTTGTCGTCAATTTCCTAAGGTACGATGTAATTTAATATGCTGCTGTTTTATTTGTTGGCATAATCAACATGGATCTTAAAGAAGAATATTCTTTTATGAAGACTCATGCAATGTGAATACAAAATATGATTTATTCATCGCGGAATGAAATCCAGAGATAAGGTACGTATTTGTGTTTTGTTTATGGGTGTATGTTTTTGGGTGTGTCTCGTTTTGGATATATTCTATTGTGTTGATTAAACAACCGACTATTTTCACCATCAACAACTTTGATCTATCTAATTACCAATCTCTGTCATAGGTATATCACTTTGATGACTTCCGACTACTTCAACAGTTCACATAATCGTTAAATTCTAGATTGATGATATTATTAGTGATGTTTATATAAAAGATCGTTTATGTCTTATTATAATATTAATGTTGTAACTGTAACTGTAACTCAATCACTTAGTAATATAAATATCATAATACTAATATGTGGCATTTATATAGCGCCTAATTCAGCTAGCTAGCTGCTCTAAGATGCTTTACAATATTATCCTTGTCTCAGACCTGTTCCAACTCAGCATACATATCAACTCACAAGGGAGCATACAACACATGCTGCCATTATTGGCGCAAGGCGTTACTCAAACACATAGCCATCACGTCCTGTCAGGTTCTCTAACCCGCGACCCCTCAGCTACAAGTCATACCCTCTAACTAACTGAGCTATCACGGCTCGACATTGCGATTTGGTAGGTGTTAGTTACTAAACTAATGCGGTATGTACAGTTATAAAATTATCACTAGAATAAATGTTTAGTTTTATTAATTAAAAGCTATTTAAAAAGACATGTAAAATATGTATTGTGCAAAATTAAATGCAGCAGTTTCTCTGGCACATACGTGTTTATATCAAATGTATATCGATTTCGCCAAAAAATGAACTTTACGCATTTGCATTAGGCCGAACTGTCAGGAACATTAACACTAATTTGTTTAATCTATAGCACTAATTGAGAAGTCATCTGGTGATTGAGAGTCTCACATGTTTTGGGATTTAGACAGTTTCGTTTTCGCTGTAATTATAGCAGACACAGGATCAATATCGAGGGCATATATGTAGCTAATCGGGTCACGCTCTAACTGTAACATAAAATGGCTTATGGCGACATTGATGGGCAAGGTAGACCTATTGGGTGAAACAACATCCAAAGGTAATGAGGCGAAAGGAAAGATTAAATACGTCTCAGAACGAACATTTGAGCCCCGGTGCTAGAGATCTGTGATAAATCACGTTATCAATTCAGCTATAAAGATGCCCTGGACGAACTGTAATAACCTTTGTATATATTTGGATTTCTGAGAGAGAGAGAGAGAGAGAGAGAGAGAGAGAGAGGGCATTCCTAGTATCAAATCCAAGGTTGTGAAATAAGATATCGGATGAAATTAAACTGAGAACGAACTATTTTCTACTGTTATCAAAATCTACTTATTTAAATTAGTCTATTTAAAATATTTATGATTAAAAAGTGTTGTATTTTGGGAGGCAGAATATGTTTTGATTCTCTATTCAGCATAAGGTGCATTAGAGCAACCCACGTTGATTAAAATGCTACATTCATTATTATTATTATTATTATTATTATTGTTGTTGTTGATGCTGTTGTTGTTGTTGCTACATTTCCTGCTCCTGTTTCATATTGTTCTGAACTAAACTTCCCGTATACTTTGTGTCAGCATGACCTGGGCTAAAACACAAACAGAGTCCGTTTGCTGTTTCTAACACCACAACGTGTGAAATGTGAGAAATCTGAATATCATCAATTTAATCTCATAATCGTAGGACGATGAATAGATAAATCTGGTACATGTATCGTAATTTGCTAATATATCTATTACACACAGTTGATGTATTGGTTGCACTTTTACTTTACTAACTAGCTCGTGTCGTAAAGGTCATAACCGATGTGACCCTATAAACTAAATTCTTCAAGAGTCTATCACAACCCCCCTATTCATTGCCCTTTAAGTCCTTGTAATCCATTACCATCATCTGACCTTTGTTTTCCGACTCTACTCTTCATCATAAGATGACGCCATTTAGACGTTTCTACTGCCGCCTGACAAGAGTCAGTAGGTCTTTCTTAATTGGCTCGCTTGATTTAGGTCAATGTTCTAGTTGTCTCAGTTTGTTTGTGTGGCTTTGGGCATATTGACTTCAGTAAAAGAACGCTATCGTCAATGTATGGCACATCAACTAGGGACTTTAAGTCCTATATGTCCTTTTGATACATCCTCTTGATAATGGATATAGAACTTTCTCAGCATTTGTTCAATATATATGTCGCACAAACTTTCTACTAGTATCTTGTTTAACCTAAACTAAATTGACGTCGACAGGTAATAGTTGCCTTCCAAATGTCGGTTGTGTCTTGCTTCTGGCATGATAGGCGTGAATCGGATAGTAACTCTGGAATATCTAAGCACATTTATGATCCAGATGTGACTGTCTCATTATTATTATTATTATTATTATTATTATTATTATTATTATTACTACTACTACTACTACTACTACTATAATAATAATAATAATAATAATGATTCACCACTACTGATCTTCACCACTACTAGCAGGAGACATTCAAAGGAGCTGTACAGTGATACCTGAAATAATATATCTGTAAACATCCATCATTTATTTATGAAAGGAACTTTGAACAGGCTTGTACTACTACTACTATTACTAGTACTCTTACTACTACTACTACTATTACTACTACTACTACTTTTATTATTATTATTACTCTTACTACTACTATTTTTACTACTACTAATACTGCTACTGCTACTACTATTACTATTACTATTACTACTACTTAGAATACATTACATAAGAATGCTATAATATAATTGGAGATATCATAACATATTATGACATATTACATTAAATTAATGAAGCATTATGACGCAGATATGCCCATTATAATGATTAGCAGCACACTATATGAAATATTATAATATGTTATACCTTACAATAATTAGTTATGACATAGTACAACATATTACATATAGACGAATATCATATCATAATATCTTATGATATACCACGTAATATCTCACTGAGTGAGTCAGTTAATACGTGAGTGAGTGAGTGAGTGAGTGAGTAAGAAGTTGGCTAAGTATAGCAGATACAGCTTTGACCATACCCCATCTTATTATGCAAGAGACAGACTTAGCCAAGCCACAACGTCTGTCATTGGACTGTATTATGTTGTCATAAGCTTTGTTCAAGGTGACCCTAGTAACGATAGATAATTCCTCTCGCCAGTACACAGCAGACTGGCGCTACGTGATATCGGGCGAGCGACGCGTTGCCTTGGCAACATTATCCCGACAACAATAATCAACGACACTGTATCTAGAAACCGAACACTTCTATGATAATATAGGCATATACGGTAATATAGATCTATATGGTAATATATATCTATATGGTAATATAGGACTATGTGGTAATGTTCAGATGTACAAGTGACCCGTTGTCCTGGCGACTTTATCCCGACAACACCGTAAACCATAAACGATACGATATCTAAGATCAGATTACCTAAACACTCTATGGTATACGGCACTCTTTGGGAAAATTCTTAATGATTAGAGGGACCCCTCCATGGTATAATTGGTAGCACGTTGGATCACAGATCACTATCACCTGAGCTTGAATCTCTGAAGGGTGTTTCTTACTTGACTTCGTTTCATTACCTTTGGAGGTCGCTTGGCTTAATTAGCCCACCGTGTGCACAAAAGTGGCCGTAAAACATCAATCATCATCATCAACTTAATGATTAGTGGTTATCAAGTCCTGTCAGCTTTAGGAAGGCTCTCAGGAACTAAACAAAATGTCTAATTCTGGTTTGATGGAGATGGTAGATCGTAAATACTATTTTATAAAAGGGTTAGGATCGACGAATTCATGCCACGTTATGGGGATGGGGGGGGGCGTTATGGCGGGGGGGGGGGCAATGTTCGATCAGATGCTGAATCTTAACTATGCTCTCACTGAAGGCTTCATGTTATTAGTAATAATTAAAAGATAGCCGATGTTCATGAATGGGAATGATATTGAATTCATGTATCAGAATTATAATCTGATTTAGGAAAGACATGTGATTGAAGAACTGTTTGCAAGTAATACGTTATGTCTGTCTGTGTATTAGATTGATTGGTCAAATTTCATAGACATTGTTGTATAGGAGGCTTAGAATCGTATATATTGTTTGTGTGTAAAAGGGATGGATCAAAAATGATTGTGACAGAGTTACAAAATTGTTTTATTTGATTCTTTGAATACTTAGACATACCTTTTAAATTGCAGCTAGTTCACAATACACTATTAGCTTTCTACGTGGGTTTTCACAGGTTGACCAATATTCCTTTTAAAATTATATATCTAATAGCTTACATGTTGCTCGTTATGTTGGCTTTTCCAGGCCACTTTTCTCTGCATTTGAAAATCGGGAATAATTATAAAAACAACATCAAACAATACTAAACTGTAGCTTGTGGCTGTACCCAAAATCACAGACAGTGCATGAGTACGAAGGAACACGTGACGAGCTCTTGGTAGTAGTAAACAGATTTTATTTACTAAAACCGTCAACTGAAATGACATCGAAAGTTATTTGATATTAGTGCTGAGAACAAATCCATCAAAACCATTCATATACACCCCCTTTATATAATAATTATAGTGATAATCATTTACAAAATTGATTAGTGTTACATATTAACAAGCTTCAACACAAAATATATACCGCAAAATACTTGGTGTTGAACACGAACCGACTTTGAGCCTTGATGAGCCTTCAACTATCACAAGAACATTCATCCTCTGCTGCACGGTCATTCAGGCTTCAACTGCTCTCAAATCCTTTATGACGAGACTAGATAGTAGGTTCTTATATCCAGATAAAACGATTTCATACGTAGACGAATTTCATTTGATCGAGAAGGCGCCAGTTCGTGTTTTATGCTTGAGGTTCATGTATTCATTCGTTTATAAGAAAATGCATGATGTCTTATATCAAGTACAAATATTAAATGCAACTTATCTAACACTATCGTAGAAGTTAAGAAACATAAAGTTGCTACTGATATCAAATTCACCAGAATTTGTGGCATCAAAAAAGGTATATACGTTATAAGCTAGAATCAACAAATAACTGTTTTGCTTTGAACTAAAGTCCAAGAAACTTTAATATAGACACAACATTTAACAAATATGCATCATTTGGCAAAACTATCGTGCCAAGAGTCCCCTCCAAGCTAACTAACAACTCCATAGCCCTAATACAGTTACAATAAACTAATTTAATTCTAAACCTATTCACTTTGTTTTATTTTTTCCATTTTTGTTAGTTTTCAAATTAATCTTCAATTGTTTTACAATATGATTATAATGGTATTTGTCATAGTAACCCCCCCACCCCCCTCGGTAACAAATGACATTTGCGTGATTTTAGACATTCTGCATTCATTGCAATACCACCGATCATGGTCATAACGAATAACAATAGCAAAATATGCCATTATCGCAGTGTTACATAACGTATTTATATTAAAGTTCAAGAAAATACTATGGGGTAACTTTTGCTATTTATTATTTGTGGCTTCATGGAACAAAATTATGGAAATATAGTGAATAACATATAGCTTGATTAATTGATAAATTAATATTTAGTTCGCTACTACTGCGAGGGGAAAGTCCCTGCGCAAAACGGTCCAATTCGCGTCGAAGCGGATGTGACGTCACTAAGAATAAACAAACCGACAAATACGACAGCGGCTTCTTTTTCTAACAGTGACGTGTCTGATTATAGCGTTTATTCTGTAAATTCTGGCTATGAGAGTGATATTAAGACTACACCCAAGGTTCCAGGGATTCTGCCATATCAATATAAACCCACGACATATATTCCACAATGAACCGAATCTTGAACTCGGTGCTGCAAGAGGAAACCGATCTTGGACGACTATGTCATGTGGTAACTTTGACAATAGTCAGCATTAACATGCAACACCATCAGTTCACGCTATATCAACTACAATATTTGCTCATCCAAGTATGATATAGCTATAACATACTCATATTTAGGTCCCAACTTAATTATTCTCACTTTTAATGAATTCATAAATGAAATTTACGTCAGTTTTCCTTTTTGACAAGTCTTGTCACTTGCCTTGTCAGACTTGTGGGATAGTATTTTTACGAATTACGTGTCAACCCAAATACTGATAACAGCCGACATTTTTGGGGCATCTGATTAGCAGGTGATTAGCATATTGAATGTCGCTTCATAAGAATAGACAATTCACTAATTTCTGATGATGGCATATTTTTCGCAAATGTTCTTAATCATACAGAATGCAACACATGTAATGACGTATTCATGCCCTAGTAAAATATGAAATTAGATCTAAGATCATAAAATGGTCTTGATGCTTCAAAACGAACAGAGTTACTACTGATTGTTTATAATAGAGTTTAAGTATATGACTCTTATAGGTAAACATTAAGTTAATTATACCCATAAGAATATGCATTTGACTTGTATATGTAGTTGATTAAATTAACTACATATACAAGTCAAATGCAAACAGCTGTTTGCCATTTCAAATTTGTCCCATGTGTGCATTTAATTGAATTACATGCAAGTTTCAACAACTTGTATGTCTATGTGTACTACATCATGCAACTGCTGTAGTTTGAGGGATGAATGAGGCTTATCTGTTTTTCATTCAACATGTAACCCTAACCTCAATCTGTGAACAACCGTGTGTTTTGTGAAGATCAGATCAGGAAGTTTCATTCAAAGAAAAATCTACTACGTGTACTTTTCTGTACGTTCAGTGTATTTCTTGATAATGTAAAGGACCAATGTGTGTAGAAAATTCGTGATACTGACTGACACAATCCATATTGATTGAAACCCATTTTATTACCACTAAGAAATATAAATCAACCATTTCAGATGAGTCAAATGAAATGCACCAATCTCCATGTGTAGCATAATTTGCTAATTCACCAATCACTATGCCGAAAATGCTGACACGAATTGTGTATCTACTGTAGCATGGGATTGGTAAAAGTTGTGGAGGGAGTGTCATAAATCTCTATTTATATTACTGTGTCTTCACCTATATAAGTTGTATTTCAATGTTCCTAAAAATAAACAGAAAACAAACTCAATTATGTATCTGCATTTACTACAGAGGCATGCACAAAAATGATGAGAGTTTGCTGCCAAGAAATATGGAGAATTGCATAAATAGTTGGAGTTCAACAGTGAGATTACTCCAACAACATGCATCAATCAACACACAGGCTTTGAAGCTGGCTGTCACAATTAATGGATGTTACATACTGCCGTAATTATCAAGACTAGACTAAAGACTAGATTACTCGGTCACCCTATGACTGCATTTATATCCCCCCAAATTCCCCTTCCCCCAGCCTTAGATCCTTAAATAATATGTCCATTGCCTGTTATTCCCTACCCCATACTTCCCCATACTAAATTTGAAAAGAATCCGTTCATGTTTGAAGAATTCAGTCCAAATACAAATCTGCTTTATTTTCATGCTAGCTAGAATGTTTAACGTTCTTTGTGTATTGCAATATGTTAACCATACCCTGTACTAACCTGCACATCAAATTTCAAAGGAATATATCCATGTTGCTCTGCTTGTATTCTGGATTCATTTTCTATTTTCAGGAAACACCGGTACACTGCTTACCACCAACTTGTCCAATGGTGCGGGGGGTACTTAGGCAAGAAAGGCGGAATCCCACTGCCATCATTTGCTCTCACTAAGACCAGAGATGCTTGCCCTGATGCTGCTGGAACCTATCATGGGTTTAAGTGACCAGAACTTTCATATTGAAATATTTATATATATCTTGTTTGATATCTAATATTAGAGCTAAATTCAAATTATTTATTAAAATACAAAATAAAGTTGTTACGTCCAATTGATGGAGTTACTCAAATGTATTTGTCATTTAGTATTTTTGTTGAATTGGCAATACTCTTGATACTACACAGATGATAGACATATATACCTTTAACATGACTCCACCACTATGTCTAACAGTTGTTCAAATGAAATTAAGAAATATGGTTTGCAAATAATACATGCCCTACCACCAATATTATAAAATCATTGGATAAAGTTGTTAATAATAAATTGAAGATGGTAAAAATAAGTTAGATATGTAACATGACTAACCCCCCACTAATTACACAGTTTTATTCGTGTGAAGTTAAGAAACATGTTTCACAAACAACAAATTTCAACCACCATCTCTTAGCATAAATATCGTTTACCAATAACCTTCAACACAGCGATGAGTACATCTACGTTATTGAAATTTAGAACATCAATTATGCCCTAAATAAATATAATGAAGATTTACAATCACACTGTTTCAACTCTTGGTGTATAAAAGATGCCACTGGGTTGATGTTGCAGTACTTTGTAGTTTCATCGCAACTTGTCTCGTCATTCTCCTGTGTAGAGCAACTACATGGGTTACTGACCTTCATTGACATTGAAGTCTCCACTATGGTGCTCTGATAATCACTCAGCAACTGAAAAATTCAAATCCAGGCCAGTGTCCTCATGCAGATTCCAACATCCTCTTTAATTTATGTGTAGATTCCAATATCAAATATTATTTTTAAATTAAAGACAGCAAAATGAATTTTCAAAACTCCATAATTATATTTGTTTTTTAGTAATATTTCGTCTATTGAGGGGAAGTGGACAGAAATTAATTTTAAATGTGATTGTGATGTCATTCTTATAGACAGACAATGGTATCTGTATTTTATAGACAATTCTGTATTCAAATAAGTGCCCTGAAATAGCAGGTGGCCTCTCCATCAGAGGGACTTTTTAATGTATTAATTATGGCAAAATGTTCTGAGGTGTCCTTAAAGGAGAGGTGTCTTGTGATTGGAGAGGTTGTAAAAGGCAGGTACCACTGTGCATTATTAGAAATCATTCAGGTCATATCCAGCAGACTGGACTGTGGGAATGTGGTGTTCAGATATTGAATGATGCATTGTTACAATGCATCATCGCTATTATTGTACACCGGCCGTTTGCATTAAAAGAATTTCTATTTACTCACTTTAGCAATTTATTATTTTGCTTGTGTCTTTCTTCTCTGTTATGTCTTTGTGGGGTGTGAGGTCTCACTCTGACTTCGTTCAGTTTCTTCACAAGGAGAAATCCACCCCCATATAGCTGTACTGACAGTCCCATATCATGCAGGTTTCTTTTATTTAAGAGTGTCCGTTGGTGGAACGCTGTGAATAGTGGGAACAGAATTTGTTTAAAAGTTAGCTTGAATCTTAATCCTTTTTGGAATGCTCCCCAATTCTAAAAATCGTGCTTGGTGAAATGTACACCGCACAAGATAGCGCTGAATGGCAGTTTTGGATCTGAGAAATTGGCCCTTTTCACCTGCACAAAATGTATCCCTTATCTCCGAAAGCTAAGCCGGTTTTCCGCTTTAGGAAATAGACCGATTCAATTACCTCTGGCGCCACCATGCGGCTGAATTTTACACTATGGTCTCGAGTTAGAAGTCACTGTGTTGCAGACCGATTTAGGCATGTAGTAGCCGAAATTTGTCTTACTGAATAGGTGCAGTACAGCCTATTTATCAGCTATATTTAGATTTTATTTATATTAAAGTTATGTGATCTCCAGATCATAATTATGCATTTAATGGGAATGGCATAGACTTTATTCAATAGATATATACCACCAAACTAAGTAACGTTCAGCACTTTTCTGCATGACTGTCATGGTCTAGCCTGCCTAGTTCAAACTTATCTTTTGTTGAACCTTTGCCGTCTGACATGACGATAAGAATGGATAAAATCAATGATCACATAGATTATAATTCAATGGATGATTCCTATTTCTGAATTAATTGTTTTATTTTCTACATCAGCCATTCGTGCAATGTTTACTACATGTAAATGGCTAAGAAGGTAAGTGTTCAACTACTGAAGACCACTCCTTTAATACCCAGTTAAGTAAAATACCTTTCCCCATATTAAATGTTTACCTTGATAATAACAATGAATGGGCAATATCAATAGGTAATAATAATATAAATCGGGTAATATAATATCAATTACGAAATCGAAACTATACTACTCACGACGCTTTATCGTCGAAGTGTGATACAGGATAAATATTACTTTTGTTGAAAATTAATTATAATTAACAAATGTAGAGAGGTTAAATGTTGACCATATATGTGAATCGATATTGAAAGGGAATTGAGAAATACAAGTCCTGGTCATTATGGTATTACTGCTTATTTAAATGATGATATTGTTACACAACTGTCCTATATATCAACTTATCGCCACAGTGTAGAGTATTTCCCGCTGAAATAAATTAGCCAAGGTAATTCCCTTGTATAAAAATGGTGATGACATGATAATTATTAATTATAGACCTTTGTCTTTACTGTCCGTATTTTCTAAAATATTGGAAAAAAATTATGTATAATCGTATTATGGATTTTGTGAATAAGCACAATGTGCTGTATGATTTCCAATCCGTAAGAAAATTCTGCATCTATGACAGTATCTGTCATAGTGGATAGAATTATCAGCAATATTGACAAAGGTAGATACTTTATTGGTTTGTTCCTAGATCTTAGTAAAGATCATTTGATACTGTGAATCACCAGATATTGTCGAATAAACTTGATATTAGGTGTATTCCAGATACATGGCTAGAGAGTTATTTGACCGGCTATTAGCAATTCGTTTCTTTCAACGATAATTTTTAACAGCTAAAACAGTTTTATGTGGGGTTCTGCAGAGGTCAAATCGGGGACCCGTTTTGTTTCTATTATATGTTAAAGATATATTAATGTATCTGATAATTTGATAATTTGATAAGTATTATTTGTAGATGATACTAATGTTTTTATTAACGGGGACAATCTGAATAATATGAGTGTCACTATGAACAAAGAATTATGTAAGTTAGTGGTATTGTTGAATATTAATAAATAATCGCAGAATATTGTTAAAATTCACCTAATGATATTTAGATCAAATAAAATGAATTGTAATTTCAACCCATATTTAAAAATGAATAGTCAAACTATTACTAGAGTTGAATCCAGAAAATGTTTGGGAGTTATAATTGATGAACATCTACCATGGAGAGAATACATAAATACTGTGAATAATAAAACGTCCAGTGACTAGACAATTATTAAATATGACTACTCTTGTATCACTATATTTTGCATTTATATATCCATACTTAATGTACTGTATTGAAGTGTTGGAAGGAGCCCTGTCATCTTACAAAGATGTGTTAATTAAAATTCAATACGAAATTGTCAGGGTAATGGTCTCTTCTTCTTTTAATGACACACTTCGCCAATTTAAAAACAAACTGAACATTTTGCAATATCTATAGGTAATTTGGACGTATTATTGATGTTTAAAGTAGTCAAGCATATACATCCTTTAATCTTCGATTCAATGTTTGTATAAAATATAAATATTCATAATTAAGAAACTAGACATCCAGAATTATACTATACCCTCATAGCCAAGACAAACTTGATGAGGAATTCATTAAGATGTGCTGGTGTTTTCTTTTGAAATAAATATACTATATCAGGCGATTGCAATTATACTCTTAACGGTTTTAAATAACAGCTAACGCAGTGTTTATTACTATGAATTACCGTATGTTAAAAGACTTACTTTACAGAATAAAGTGACAATTTACTATTACTTGCTTACCAGAATGTGTAAACAAATACCTCAATAGATTAATATCACATTATGTTTTTGCATTTTCTGTGTTCGTTTGTATTGTATAGAAAAACATGCGCTTGAATCTTATCTGTAACAGCTAAGTAGAGATAATATATGCCGACTGCTTTATTATATATATATATATATATATATATATATATATATATATATATATATATATATATATATATATGGATGATACCTTTATGAATATTCATAGTTTAACTATGATATACATAATTAACTATATCTTACATCGCATACTTATTATATCTGAAATATTCTACAAATATTTATATTCTAGATGGAGTCTTCTTAATCACCAATTACTATTTGATTCTGTAGCCATAAGAGAATCTTTATTAAAATCAGTGTTACTTCTTGATACACTATTCAATGTGATAGGCAAATAGCAATTGTGTACTAATTGATGATAAATATATATCTAAATACAGTTCTTAGGTAAGTGTATCATCATTTTACTCTACTTTAACTCATTACTGACAAACCTAAAATGGGGACATACACTTTCGATTCTAATTTCCGCTACTTTGAATTAAGCTGCTCCCTATGTCTTTAATCTAATCATAAAGTTGATGGTTCTAAGTCGATGTAAACAAGATCATCATTTGTTAGTGGACCAAAAAGATAAAGAGCTAAATCGGTTCATTCTAGTGTTGATGGGTAATTCGAAATCCCAAAGTTTGACAACATCCTGACATATGACTAGGTGACTTTCCATTATAAAATAAGCCTTTAGGTGGCAAATACGATAATACTTGATCCAGAAGGAATGACATCACGTGGCCGAATACAGAATGTTCACCGATCATATCCTGATTTTGACATAGGACTTGGAGAAATACGAACGTCTATCATACTAGAAGTATGATATTATCTATTCGTGTTGATTATTAGAATGTTAATCTACCAAACAGATTATCTCAGTTTCAGTTAATTATATAAAATGAGTTCAATAACATAATCCCTGTTTTTATTTTATATAAATATATAGTTATAAATAATTCGTAATCAAGTGTGTGCGTGTCTGTCTGTCTGTCTGTCTGTCTGTCTGTCTGTCTTCTCTTCTCTCTCTCTCTCTCTCTCTCTCTCTCTCTCTCGCTCTCTCTCTTCTCTCTCTCTCTCTCTCTCTCTCTCTTTCTCTCTCTCTTCTCCCTCTCTCTTCCCTCTCTCTCTCTCTCTCTCTCTCTCTCTCTCTCTCTCTCTTTCTGTCTCTCTCTCCTCTTTTGCTATCTCTTTATGCGAATGTGTGTATTTATGTGTGTGGGGGAGAGGGGGGTGGGGTATAAGTGCATGTGTGTGTATGTGCATGTGTATGTATTTATGTATGTATTTATGTATGTATACATATATGTATATATATATATATATATATATATATATATATATACCTGGGTTGGGATAATCGTAATCGGTAATTGTAATCGATTGTAATCGAATGTAATCGATTACATGATCTTAGGTAATCGTAATCGTAAACGCCATTTCCAGATGCAATATAATCGATTACGATTACATTGTAAATGTAATTGTAATCAGCGATTACTTTCACGATTACACAAAGTGCTTGAGTATTTACCATGTTATATCATTACAGAGATATGGTTTGGAATGTAAGACAAAAGATAACAATAAAACTGATTAACCATTGAGGGACTGCTATCATTTTTATACAGATGATGATTTGCTAGTTTATTTATTCTATGAACACGAAAGCAAAATGTGTTGAAGCACCGCTTCAGATGTTGCTGCTATTATAAGTCATAGAAACAGACATTTCAGATTAACTCGTGTTATTGTGTTGTTTTCACACGGTTAAGCCCAAGCTAGTCACACAGCCAGCAATCATTCATGGCTTATTTGTGACACCGTCTTTTAGCTGCAAATGATCCTGATTGGCCAGTAGTCGGATGACAAGCAGCCAATTAAATTAACCCACGCGATAGTGAACATAAACAGGGCTGCATCTTGGCCCCCGGTCAACATACGGGGTGACAAACGTGGGCATTAGACGGAGGTCAAAGGCCAAAGTACGGAGTTGGGAGGTGATCAAGTAATTTAATTTAAAGCATTGCAATAATTTAAGATTGTGAAAAGGTGGTCCATTTACAAAGGTGGTCAAGTGACATAGAGGCCCGAAATTGGGGGTTTGACTATATTCTAATTATCATATGTTTTATATATATCTTACCTAGCTATAGTCACGCAACACATGATGCATATCTATTCAATTCCATTGATATTGTTTGCACTAATCTCTATCATCTCCATAAATACCCGTGCATTCATGATAAATGCATTACTTGGTCCTTGGCTCTATGGTGAATATTGATCTAAAAAATATTACAACAAATTAACGTCATACAATGGCAACACATTCGTTTGCACATTCTCATTTCAAGAACTTACCAGAAATTATGGTATTTTCAAGTAATTGTAATCGATTACCTTGATCCTGTGATCTTCCCAACCCTGATATATACAGTATATATATATATATATATATATATATATATATATATATATATATATATGCGTGTGTTTGTGTGTGTGCGTGTGTGTGTTTGTGTGTGTGTGCGCGTGTTTGTGTGTGTGTTTATGTGCGCATGTGTGAGTGTGAAGTTTAATGAATTAATGATCAAACATAGGATTCAATTAATTATCTGGTATTTCCATAAACAAAATTCCAACTCAGTCTATAGGACACTAATAGAATAACCTTTGGCATCCACATGTCTTATATTACAATGTATTTAACAGTCATGTTTATACAAGTAAACATTATATTCTTTTATACAAGTTTTTGATACAATATTCTTTCAACACTTTCATCCTTCTTACCCGTACATTAAATGTCAAATCTTCTAATCATCTTATAAATAATGGATGTTTAATATTCGATTATCAATCATAACTTCATAATATTTACAAGGAAATAATAAAGTTGAACCTACAACTGCAATCAAAATTTGGCATGGAAATAATTCCAAGCTTCAAAATAATCTCACATATTACCATCATGACTGAGACATGTATTAAGGGATATGCTCCTTTATATAAATATCTTTCTAGCAACAAATTCTGCGATATATATATATATATATATATATATATATATATATATATATATATATATATATATATATATATATATATATATTAACATTCTCATTGATATTTCCTTATAATAAGATGATGTTATACTAAAAGTAGAATTCATTGGCATGTTAGCAGATTATACTAATACAGATTGAGTATGAGCCCAGACTAGAATGGGTATCAGAAGCTCTTCCTGTGATAAAGAATGAGAAAAGGTCAAAGAAGGGAGCAAACAAATGTAATTTTAAGGATTAGGTTCACGGGAGCAATTACATTTGAGAAAGGATTAAACGTGTCTTAATGATTTCATTCCTTGCATCGTGCCATCGATCTTCAGTAACATTGAATGGCTCATTACTTTAAATACCCCTCACTGTAAATTATATTTAAATTACTAGTTTATCATAATTTATTGTTTATTGATGAGCTGTCTTCTTTAGTGTTTCATCCATTTCACTTCCTACGTTCAGTTATAAACATGTCACAATATTATTATAAGTATCAAACTGGTTCTGTATTATATTTATTAATATGGCTACATTATCTAATACTGCATTGGTGTTTTGCATTGTGTTTTCACGGCTGCGATCATTTGGATTATTAGTCGATTGGTGTTTCTTCTGTAGACAGACTATTAGCTACCCCAATTTAGTGAACTTTTGAAAGATTACTTATACAATTGAAGATTACACTTATAAAACTAACAGAGAGAACGAAGTAAGCGAATAAAACAAACAGAATCCAGGTATTTAGACATAAATTGGTCAAATATTACATTATGCACTTTCTCTAAATATTCATTATCTCTAAATGCCAGAAAAGCCAGCTAGTTGAAAATATGGGAAACAATAAATCAAGAAGTAAAAGGGATGATATTAACTAGGGCAAACTATTAAGAGCGTTTCAGCAGTGTTGCTATCCATTCACGAACGAAAACAAATCCACGATATTTCATCGAGCCAGACTCAAAACATAAAGCATAACGTCCGGAACTCCAATCACATGTCTTATTCAAATGATGGTATACCTCTGAAGCTTCTAAATCACAAAAATGGCCACAATGTGGCGCCAGACGCTAGTGTATTGGAGACTGGAATTATCTGTTACTGTAGGAGTCACTTTGATCAACGTAGTATATCACAGTTATGACCTCGTATAATGTGAGATAGCGTGGTATCTTAAGACTGTATGATCTGATAGATCCATGCTGTGTCGTGATGGCTCTATAAAGCACACCGGGTCTATATGTTGTGATGGCTTCTTTAAAGTGCCGTAATACGTTGTCATGTTTCGAGAGGTATGTGTAATGTTGTACCTGGTTAGTGTGGTATTTCAGAAGAGTTATGTTTATGCTGTTTCGTATGGTTGCTCCGGTAAATGGATATCATCCACTGAAACAAATCACCTGGACATAACACCGCTGGATAAAATCACTCGGACATAACTACACCCAGACAAAACACCACTCGGAGATACCCCACTGATATATATATATATATATATATATATATATATATATATATATATATATATATATATATATATATAATTAATTGGAGTATTAGTTATTCACGTAAGATATTACAGTATTTACAAGTGTAGAAAATTACAATATATCGTGTGAAATGTTAGAGTGGATTTACTTCCATCTCTCACAGCTGCCGGTGACCTTCAGAATATATGGAGCAGACATGATGTCAGTACATGCCGAGATTATGGAGTTTAGACTGGAGCCTCTTTGTACGTTGTCGTACACGTTTACTTCAGGTCGTTATCACCGTGGTGACCCTGAAGTCGTGCAGAAGCAACCCGTGGTTTGATCCTTCCGGATGTTGTCTAGTTTTCCAACGGCATTGTTCCTTCCCTCAAATAACATAATATCCTGACACGTATGTGCTGTCGTAAAACTCGACGTAATCTATCATCATCATTCCCGAAGACTAACACACGATCAGAGAAATCCGCACCAATGTCATAGATGAGAGATATCATTGGTCTCCATTAACAGAAATGATCCATCTGTTACATGGAGGTCACCGAATGAAGTAGATTTCATGGATATGAGTTTCGACACTTTTCGACGCGCAGAACGTTCAATGTGAATCAGACCGAGAACATCCTTGTCCGTATTGATGGATTTCAGGGAGTGAATAATGACATGTTGTTATTGTTGTTATTGTTGTTGGGTTAGAGACCCCTGGATGTTGCCTATTGGTTTTCAGGGAATTAATAATGACATAGTATTTTTGGACCTCATAAGGGGTCCATCTGGTATATATATATGTTATGACATTAACCAACCATTATACATGATGCGATCTTCATTCAGTATGTTAATTATGTAGAATTGAGCTTATAATAATAATAATATCTCTATCCGTACTAATAAAAGTACATGGAATATACAATTCATTACGATACAAAACATCAGAAACAGTTTTTAAAAATCAGTCATTCTGTACATATCAAGTTAAAGACATCGTTAAGTTCCCCTTCGACAATGACTGAGGGTCATTCCTCTTACAAACGATATCTTGTTTAAAAGCACCTCTGTGCAGAACCACATCATCGAGAAGGGTACCTCATTAGAGTACAGTATCTGTAAATGGGTTATTTGTTAATTTCTCACCTTTGATAACAATGATACTTCACTCTTTATATAATATATCATATTATATAATTTTTTTATTATATTAATAATGCCCAGGAGATACATAACTAATTGTACATGAAAACTCAAAAAATGAGTCGGCTACATGCCTCGGTTATTGGTGAGCATGCCTACGCTAATTATCTTACCAGCTTTATTAATAGCTATCTTTTAATGCCTGTATCTCTCTTCAAGTGACCCTTTTATAATCGATAAGTCTCTATTGTCACTATCTTCTAATATACAGAGATTTCAAGTAAGAGATATTAACTCAATGGACATGATTTTAAAATCAAGAAATGAAACCAGCATCAAAGCAGTTGGTTTACTTTTGCACTATGCTTTTATTGTACGTTGTACGTACATAATTGCACTACAGTACAATCTTTGCACGTACCAAGATAATAAGGCCTTGTAATATGAGTCTAGGCCCTAAATTAGGGAATAAACAATACAATATGTGTTTGTGCAGCAGAGAGCTGTTATGAAGCGACAATTACTAAAACTAAAGCTAAATTGCTATGAGAAAATATATACTTGTTAAATGAACTGACGTCGTAGAAAAATTTTAATTTTGCTGTTTACGGCCACTTTTGTGCACACTGTAGACTAAATGGGCAGAGTGACCTACACAGATAATGAGGCGAAATGAAAGACGAAACACCAGCTCGGAGTTTGAACCCAGGTGCTATAGATCTGTGGCCAAACGCGCTACCGGTTAAGCAATGGAGGCGCCCCTAACTGACATCATAGCTTCGGTATTGTAAAAAATTGTATATTAACGTTTTTAAAACAGTCTACTTTAAGAAACTATGTTGTCATAATAAAAGGTGTTAATGTTTATGTTGTCATAATAAAAGGTGTTAATGTTTATGTTGTCATAATAAAAGGTGTTAATGTTATTTATAACAAACTAAACGCAGATTTAATACCATGACAAAACTTGAATATAACTAGACTTTAGAAAGATGATTCTACTCTCACATTCCTCTAAGATGAATCATATACAAACAGGTTGTTTTAATAGTAAGCATCCCAACTAAGCAATATCAGCCAATGTCGTTGTTTGAGATGAGATAGATACAATAATCTCTCTCTCTCTCTCTCTCTCTCTCTCTCTCTCTCTCTCTCTCTCTCTCTCTCTCTCTCTCTCTCTCTCTCTCTCTCTCTCTCTCTCTCTCTCTCTCTCTGGGTTACGAGTATTTATAACACATTAAATGCATCATTCCCACTCTAAGTACATACATAGTGACCGTCTGAAGACACAAATAGAACATGGAATATACAGCTCTCAATCATTAGTTATCATAGAAATCACAGACCTGAATATATAATCTCCATGCGTATAAAACATAACGATTCAATTACAGCATAATAGACTTTTACTAGGGGGTTAAAAAACGAACTGCTTTGTTATGATTGGTTTCTTGGAAAATGAGTATATATCACAGTCTCAAATATATAACGGGAGTGAGAGAGAAAGAGAGTGATAGAGAGATAATGTGTGTGTGAGAGTGTGTATTTGTGTGTTGTTATTATATATATATATATATATATATATATATATATATATATATATATGGGGGGTCACTTATCATTAAAAAAGGAGTCACAGTTCCCTGGAATGAATTGATCCAGATCACTTCCATGAAATTTCCAAGAATTATTTCCTGTTGATGGCAGTCTTAAACTCAGATATTCCTTATAATTTTACTATCTCCAAATAAATCGCGAATCCCTGAGTCCCTGTAACGCCCCAGGGTCGTCTGTAGCGGTTATATGTAAAAACGAACAGGGATCGTAGAAGGTTAGTAAATTAAAGAACAAAGACTTATAAATGACTAAAGGTTCTGTGATCAAAGTATTAACCTTATACTCGTTAATCATAGATTAAATCAGATGATTTAAATGAAATTTAGCCATAGCATTGTATATAATATATGAACACCAATGTTAATATAAATTCCATTTATTTAACACCAACAAGCTGAGAAGAGGTTTTAAAGATTTTTACTAGCATGAAAGGTAAAACAGGTAGTGGACATGATGGTATTAACTCCAATTTATAACGAAAAATAAAACTATCTGTATTAGCAGCAATAATTAACAAACCTTTTGTTTGAAATTAGCTAAGGTTGTGCCCATATACAAGTCCAAAAATAAAGAAGAATTTAATCAGTATAGACCAGTGTCATAATTGCCGTGTATATAAAAAATATTAGACAAGGTTATTCATAAAAGATTATATCAGTTTTTACTTTTGAACGACGTTTTGTTTTTTACAAAAAGCCAATATGGATTTCGACTCAAGCATAGCACGAGCAATGCTATTACTGAACTAATCAATGATATTATTACGTCATTCAAAAATAAACAGCTTACTGTAGCTGTGTTTCTGGACCTCTCAGAGGCTTTTGATACGATAAATCCTGTGACCTTACTAATAAAACTGGCACACTACGGTGTCAGAGGAGTAACCCTGGAGTGGTTCAAAAGCTATCTAACAAACCGAAGGCAATACGTATTGATATCATAACATACTGAGTGCCCCAGGACTCAGTACTAGGACTTATTTTATTCGTTATTTACACAAACATGAATGATTTACCTAGAAATATTAAAACTGTTAAAACAATCCTATATGCCGATGACACAACTATAGTTCAATCATCAAATAATACCGATAGTTTTGGTTCAAAAATAAAATTTCTAATTATTATAGTTGATGGACACCTAGAATAGAAAGAACATATAGATTTATGTAAAGACAAATTTCAAGTGGTTATTATATTCTAAAATGTCTGAAAAGTACATTATCTACTTCATTATTAACGACCATACATAAATGCATGATACACCCTTTTCTATTTTACGGAATACTGCTTTGGGGTTCAGCATCTAAACGTCATCTGCATAAGATTGGAGTTTTACAACAACAAAAAGCCATTCGCAGAATACACAAGACTATAGGTACAATGAACACACAATGCCATTATTTCACACGAGTAAAATATTAAAAATTAATAATTTATACACAAAAAGCCATTCGAAGACTATAGGTACAATGAACACGCCATGCCATTATTTCACACGAGTAAAATATAAAAATTAACGATTTATACAAATTTCAACTATTGATATTCAGGTAAAATTTCTACCAAGCCAAATTGGCATCGTCTTTACGTTGATTATTTGCCAGGAACTGTCAGATCCATGGACATTATACTAGACGTCGCAATGGTCCCAGCGTCGTAGCACTTGGTACACACTTAATGACAAAAAGCTTTAATTATTTGTACGTACATAATTGCACTACAGTACAATCTTTACACGTACCAAGATAATAAGGCCTTTGTATTATGAGTCTAGGCCCTAAATTAGGGAATAAACAATACAATATGTGTTTGTGCAGCAGAGAGCTGTTATGAAGCGACAATTACTAAAACTAAAGCTAAATTGCTATGAGAAAATATATACTTGTTAAATGAACTGACGTCGTAGAAAAATTTTAATTTTGCTGTTTACGGCCACTTTTGTGCACACTGTAGACTAAATGGGCCGAGTGACCTACACAGATAATGAGGCGAAATGAAAGACGAAACACCAGCTCGGAGTTTGAACCCAGGTGCTATAGATCTGTGGCCAAACGCGCTACCGGTTAAGCAATGGAGGCGCCCCTAACTGACATCATAGCTTCGGTATTGTAAAAAATTGTATATTAACGTTTTTAAAACAGTCTACTGTAAGAAACTATGTTGTCATAATAAAAGGTATTAATGTTTATGTTGTCATAATAAAAGGTGTTAATGTTTATGTTGTCATAATAAAAGGTGTTAATGTTATTTATAACAAACTAAACGCAGATTTAATACCATGACAAAACTTGAATATAACTAGACTTTAGAAAGATGATTCTACTCTCACATTCCTCTAAGATGAATCATATACAAACAGGTTGTTTTAATAGTAAGCATCCCAACTAAGCAATATCAGCCAATGTCGTTGTTTGAGATGAGATAGATACAATAATCTCTCTCTCTCTCTCTCTCTCTCTCTCTCTCTCTCTCTCTCTCTCGTCTCTCTCGCTCTCTCTCTCTCTCTCTCTCTCTCTCTCTCTCTCTCTGGGTTACGAGTATTTATAACACATTAAATGCATCATTCCCACTCTAAGTACATACATAGTGACCGTCTGAAGACACAAATAGAACATGGAATATACAGCTCTCAATCATTAGTTATCATAGAAATCACAGACCTGAATATATAATCTCCATGCGTATAAAACATAACGATTCAATTACAGCATAATAGACTTTTACTAGGGGGTTAAAAAACGACCTGCTTTGTTATGATTGGTTTCTTGGAAAATGAGTATATATCACAGTCTCAAATATATAACGGGAGTGAGAGAGAAAGAGAGTGATAGAGAGATAATGTGTGTGTGGAGTGTGTATTTGTGTGTGCTGCGTGCATGTATATATATATATATATATATATATATATATATATATATATATATATATATATATATATATATATATATATATATGGGGTCATCAATACATTAAAAAAAGGAGTCACAGTTCCCTGGAATGAATTGATCCAGATCACTTCCATGAGATTTCCAAGAATTATTTCCTGTTGATGGCAGTCTTAAACTCAGATATTCCTTATAATTTTACTATCTCCAAATAAATCGCGAATCCCTGAGTCCCTGTAACGCCCCAGGGTCGTCTGTAGCGGTTATATGTAAAAACG
This sequence comes from Paralvinella palmiformis, assembly GCA_025642065.1. Lineage (NCBI taxonomy): Eukaryota > Metazoa > Annelida > Polychaeta > Terebellida > Alvinellidae > Paralvinella > Paralvinella palmiformis. The sequence goes on along the minus strand of JAODUP010000314.1, from coordinate 361,912 downwards.
AACAGGGATCGTAGAAGGTTAGTAAATTAAAGAACAAAGACTTATAAATGACTAAAGGTTCTGTGATCAAAGTATTAACCTTATACTCGTTAATCATAGATTAAATCAGATGATTTAAATGAAATTTAGCCATAGCATTGTATATAATATATGAACACCAATGTTAATATAAATTCCATTTATTTAACACCAACAAGCTGAGAAGAGGTTTTAAAGATTTTTACTAGCATGAAAGGTAAAACAGGTAGTGGACATGATGGTATTAACTCCAATTTATAACGAAAAATAAAACTATCTGTATTAGCAGCAATAATTAACAAACCTTTTGTTTGAAATTAGCTAAGGTTGTGCCCATATACAAGTCCAAAAATAAAGAAGAATTTAATCAGTATAGACCAGTGTCATAATTGCCGTGTATATAAAAAATATTAGACAAGGTTATTCATAAAAGATTATATCAGTTTTTACTTTTGAACGACGTTTTTTTTTTTTACAAAAAGCCAATATGGATTTCGACTCAAGCATAGCACGAGCAATGCTATTACTGAACTAATCAATGATATTATTACGTCATTCAAAAATAAACAGCTTACTGTAGCTGTGTTTCTGGACCTCTCAGAGGCTTTTGATACGATAAATCCTGTGACCTTACTAATAAAACTGGCACACTACGGTGTCAGAGGAGTAACCCTGGAGTGGTTCAAAAGCTATCTAACAAACCGAAGGCAATACGTATTGATATCATAACATACTGAGTGCCCCAGGACTCAGTACTAGGACTTATTTTATTCGTTATTTACACAAACATGAATGATTTACCTAGAAATATTAAAACTGTTAAAACAATCCTATATGCCGATGACACAACTATAGTTCAATCATCAAATAATACCGATAGTTTTGGTTCAAAAATAAAATTTCTAATTATTATAGTTGATGGACACCTAGAATAGAAAGAACATATAGATTTATGTAAAGACAAATTTCAAGTGGTTATTATATTCTAAAATGTCTGAAAAGTACATTATCTACTTCATTATTAACGACCATACATAAATGCATGATACACCCTTTTCTATTTTACGGAATACTGCTTTGGGGTTCAGCATCTAAACGTCATCTGCATAAGATTGGAGTTTTACAACAACAAAAAGCCATTCGCAGAATACACAAGACTATAGGTACAATGAACACACAATGCCATTATTTCACACGAGTAAAATATTAAAAATTAATAATTTATACACAAAAAGCCATTCGAAGACTATAGGTACAATGAACACGCCATGCCATTATTTCACACGAGTAAAATATAAAAATTAACGATTTATACAAATTTCAACTATTGATATTCAGGTAAAATTTCTACCAAGCCAAATTGGCATCGTCTTTACGTTGATTATTTGCCAGGAACTGTCAGATCCATGGACATTATACTAGACGTCGCAATGGTCCCAGCGTCGTAGCACATGGTACACACTTAATGACAAAAAGCTTTAATTATTTGTCAAGGATCTGAGTTATGGAGTGCGCTTCCATCAAACATAAAAGAAAGGAAATATGATTCATTATTTAAGTGGCTATTAAAAGATGTATATAAATGCGTATGGAAATTAATAGTAAAGGTAATAGGTTACAAACATGAGTCAGAAATGTTATTAATTTAATGTAGTTGATTGATTAGTAAGATTAAATTAATTGTTGAATTAAATGTTGGTAGAGATGGGAGTTTAGGCAACTTTAACCAGCAGACATGCAATTTTGAACTGAGAAATGCCATAATTTTCATTCAAAATACAAATGTTTACATTGTACAAATCAGGCACTAATTTGGATAGATGACTACATTTATAATAATAAAAAACTAACTTTTATCTAAATCTCCTATCTGTTATCAGGTGATGTGATCATAAATAATATTTTAATTTCATAGAGTAGAATGAATACAAGAAATATTTGGAAAGAAAACTCTACTTTCACATTTAAAGCGAATTATATACAACGGATGTTATTATATAAAAACATGTCATCCAAACGAGCTGAGCCTGATTCAACCACAATAATATTTCACCTTCACGTCTATAAAAGTCCATATAGCCTACCATGTGCACAAAGATGGCCATAAAACATCAATTATCATCGTCATCATCATCTTTAAAAGTAGCTTCATACTTGCATTATGATTGGCGTTTCTGTATCATCACGTGTGACACCAAAATCCCGATATGATCTATGAACAGCCTGTATTCTAGTAGGTGTTGTAATTCCTCCAGGAACGAATATGTTATTATCGTGTTTATCTTCCAGAAGGTCATGTGTCAGGATGTTGTCAAATTTTAGGGTATCTAATGGCTTATCAACATTAGAAGGAACTGATTTAACTCTTTGTCTCTTTGGTCCAGTAATAAATGATGATCTTCTTTATATCGACTTATAACCATCAACTTTATGGTTATATTACAGACACAGGGAATAACATAATTTAAAATGGCTGTCAATGGAATGGGAGGTGTCGCCATTTTAGGTTTATCAGACATCACTCAGAGTAGACTACAACAAATGTTAGCCAAAGAATAATACAAATATGTAGGTTAATATATGACATATATGTTACTTTATATACGTAATTTGTGACATATCTGTTACTTTATATACGTAATTTATGACATATTTGTTACTTTATATACGTAATTTTTTATATATATGTTACTTTATTTTCCTAATTTTTTACATAAATGTTACTTTATACACCTGATTTATGACATCTATGTTACTTTATACACGTAATTTATGACATATATGTTACTTTATATACGTAATTTATGACATATATGTTACTTTATATACGTAATTTATGACATGTTTGTTACTTTAAATACGTAATTTATTACATATTTGTTACTTTATTTTCCTAATTTATGACATATATGTTACTTTATACACGTAATTTATAAGATATATGTTACGTTATATAAGTAAAATATGACATATATGTTATGTTATATACGTAATGTATGAGATATATGCTACGTTATATACACAATTTATGACATATAAATACAAAATGTGTACTTTCTTCAGCACTCAAATTTTGGTTTATTGTTTTTCAATAATTCGAACCAGATATTTATTAAACATCTAGTATATTAGCTATCTGGATATATAATTAAATGGTGTGCATCAAAGAACCAAACTTTCTTCCCGTATTCGAATCAAAAATCTTCCTGTATAAATATACACATATAAATGTTTACTAAGACATGACCCTGAACTAGATCTAGGATAAATTAATTACTCTATAATTTAAGGAGAACACTTTTAATGGTCAGATGATTCTATTAATTAGTTAGTAGGAGATAACTCATGATAGTCTCAATTTATATTTCTGGTTAGCAAGTGTGACAATTAAAATCTCTTATATCTGACAAACTGTTGACAGATTGAATAACCTGGGAGAGATTACAGTGTTTTAATATTTTTCATTACTAGCCTTTTAATTAGCCTTCATAATTATAAAATAAATACATAATTTAGTACTTTAATACCTAATATTCTTTAGAAATCCGTCACGTGATCTATAATCATCGAGTTAGATATTATTAGAAATATCTCTGTCTCGACTCAAGTGATATAATAATAATGTATTGTAATTACTAATAGTGATATTCTAGAAAAGGATGCCATATACTAGAAGCGCATCATCTCTTTTATTAAAATTGTTAATATTAATATTATTATTATTATTATTATTATTAGTAGTAGTAGTAGTAGTAGTATAGTATTATTATTATAAGATAAGTATGAGGTTACTGATAATGTGATTATTAAAAAAAATAGTGTTGTATTTATTATGCTAGTTATCTCTAATACCTTGCACTAAACATTAATAATAGCATTATGGTGAAAGTGTCATATTTATTTATGTATAGTTATTTTATAACTAACTACAGATGACTGTGTTTGGGAAGTAATGAGAGAATAATAATTTGATTTACCAGCTGTCATTATCTTCTTTCGATGGATATTTTTCCTGATATCTTAATAATAATTAGGAAAAACAATCATTTTCGCTGACTACATAACGCTATATAAAGTTAGATTCTATTGCAGTCATTGATATCAAAGAAAGGTTTCAACGAGTAACAAATATTATTAAATCGAATAAAAGGTGAAACGAATCATCGATATCTGAAACGAATCATCGGTATCTGAAACGAATCATCGGTATCTGAAATCAATCATCGTTATCGTGTCGTTAATCTTGTGAACAACAAGACTAAAACCAGAGCACTCATTATGTTTTATAATTAAGTAAAGTTTTCTCAAGTTTTTGACTACCATCAATCTATGTCCAATAAACTAAGTGTAGTTAATGAATGGTACATTATTATATCTTTTTTTTTATAAAATAATGCCTTTTTCATTTATTCTGTGATACTGTCAAAGAAGACGCCAACATATTTATATATAACGTAAATATTATTGTGATCAGGATACAGTATTTAGGTCATCTGGCTCCAGAGAACCGATCACTTACGGTTTATGTTAATGTCGATATAACGTCTACTGCATATTGAAGACAGGACCTATCGTTCCTTATAAGAATCGCCTGGGATCAAAATTTGTGGGAACTTAAAATACACCACTAACGGATGTTACGGATATGTTGTGACATATCGGTGAAAATTTTGGTGGATCTGTAAGGTGTAATTTGGTTAGTTAATGTGATGTGGTAGATATACTTGATTTAGAGATGGTATAGTGGTAAGTTTGGTGTAGTAAGTCTGGATGGTATAGATATTCTAGCTATGATCCATGTTTAATAACTGACAGTATGATCCAATTATTAACTTGTTGTTGACGTGTGTTATTGACCTGGGTTAATGACCTATAGCTTTGTTATAGTTATTGACACGAATTATATATATCCTAATAATTAACAATTATCTTGTTATTTCTTGTCAAGCCTAAGTTAAATAATCAAGTAACCTATTCAGCCTGTGTACATGTTTTAATTATAGTTAATTGTAAGAGAGTAATTTAATAAAAATGAAATATTTATTTTATATTAATTTGAGGAATGAAATGCTGCCCAGTTAATGATAATAATAAATCATTAAAGATAGATCAATATATGTCATTGTATCTGATTTCTGATAAAACGACAGACGCCAACACATCTAGAACTGTTCTATCCGTTTGTCATTGGTCTGTGTTATTAGCCCATTTTATTCAACTATATATTTGGTCTTTATGGCTGTTCTATGTAACTGGCTATATACACCGTGAGCGCTATATTGGATAAGAGGTAGCACTAAGCCACTAATTGTAATCTATTGCACAGACATTGAAAACCGCTGTATTTCTGCTAAATGGTCAATGGTTGCCTGTGTGACATAAGTCAGTGATGGGGTTGGTGAGGAGTTATCGTTGGGACCAAGGCTAGGAAGAAAGAAAAGAATAATTGTTCGTGCACAACTTATGGATTGTTGAGGACAAAGTGACTGTTTATAAAGTTATTCTGTAAAATCAGGTAATATGTGAATTCCCCTAAAATTATGTTCCCTGAACATTTCAGGTAATATAACTATTACCTGATTTTCGAGATTAAGTATAATAAATAATATGCATATATATATATATATATATATATATATATATATATATATATATATAAAAGCAAAAAGATATAAAATAATTGTATTGCAAATTACTCATACATGTACTTGTATATCATATTCCATGATCTTCATTTATTATGATATTCTAATCCATGGTATTACTTCTGATCACTCGATAGCTAGCTTGTTGGTTAATACATGGTATCATGACCTTTAAATATAGTATCATGACCTTTAAATATGGTATCATGACCTTTTTGGTGCGATGATGGAAGTTACTGAACAAGTATCCCATCAGCTGTCATAAGTCAAGAGAACCACGGACCCGGTTGATATCTTCGCTGATCAGTGATCGATCCAGGAGATTGACGTGACTATATTTGATGATAGATAAATCCCAGAGGCAGCAGCATCAGAGGGGGAGGGGGTAATGTAGAAACTAGATTCTAGAGTTATAATTGACGGGTAAACAACAATCGATAGATAATTTAACAGGAGAGGCTCAATCTAGGGGATGGAAACAGCAGGATTAGTTGACGGAGTTGTATGACGACAACAGCAAGAATTGCTGATACCTATCTAAAATACTGGGGATTAAATTTAATTGGCAGCTGGAGTCGCATGAGATCAACAGCATTAATTTCAGAAATCTATCTGTAATACCCAGAATAAAAATAATAGGCAACTGATCCCATAGGAATAAAAAAGGCGAATAGAAATATACAGTATTAGTGACAAACTTTGTATCTGTACGGGAACAATGGACCCACAACTGTGGTAAATCCATAACATTCAAATACAAGATGCCTGGACAATATTGGTGGGAAATAATCCGTAGATCAATACTGTCGATATAATGATGTAGCTAAATGATCTTATAGTCGTTTATAAATAATAAATCTGCTTAACTCGGGATTTATGCTTTAATAATAAAATCATACAATATCATTACTTAGTTCACATTAATTTTAATATTTAATTAATTATCTTCACTAATATTTATACAGACGTTCTCTGTTAATCCCCTACAATATCATCTAGTATACTAGGACGCAGCTCTAAGACCCTTATTTAAAACAATGAAGCTGCGTATAAGTATTATACAGTTATGAATCGTGTGGGTGTGTGTGTATGTGTATGTGTGTGTGTGTGTGAGAGAGAGAGAGAGAGAGCGGTAGTGTGAGAGAGTGAGATGCAGTATATATATAAATATATATATATATGTGCGTGTGTGTGTGTTTTAACACACACATACACACAGGCGCACACACAAACACACAGACGCACGTACACTGACACACGCACACATACATATATATATATATATATATATTGGCCGAAATGTGTGTATGACTTGGATCTTCTGTTCAGTTCATAAGAATCTCCACAAATCTGGCCAGATTTGATAATAATTCATCATCGTATTATTTTCCGAACATTAGCATATATGGACAAGGTTCTTTTGGTATCCAAGTTAATATACTGTTTACGGTTAATGTTGTTATCGGGAAAATCTTGCCAAGACAGCAAGCCACTCGTCCGACATCACCCGGTACACGTCTACGGTCTATTGGTGCTATGACAGGCACCTCGATCAAAGCTAGTGACAACATACTGGAGTCCAGTAACATATGTTTTGAATTGATCAAGGTCTGTCTGTTGTATAATAAAGTCGCGTTGTGATAAGATAGATCTATGGTTAGTGGTACATCAAAGTTACGACCGCTTATTATACAAGGTAGTATGTTATCCAATGTTGTGGATATCCATGTTGTTTGTTTGTATGTAGCGATAGTCGTATACAGTACAATACCTATAATTGCTTCTTTAATGTGTCTTAATGCGTTTTATGTTATGACAGATATGTGAAATATTCCAGATGGTTGTATAGTTTAATATGGTTGTTCTATATGGTTGTTGTGTTGTGATAGATATGTGTAATATTGCAAATGGATGTTATGGTATTTCTATATATTCTATTTGTATTGGTTAATGTGGTTGTTCCATGTGGTTGTTGTGTTGTGACAGGTATGTGTAATATTGCAAATGGATGTTATGGTATTTCTATATGTTTTGGTTGTATTGGTTAATATGGTTGTTCTATATGGTTGTTGTATTGTGACAGATATGTGTAATATTGCAGATGGATGTTATGATATGTTAATGTGTTGTGGTTGTATTGTTTAATATGGTTGGTACATATGGTGTGGTTCATTATCTAGGACACGATCTTCATTCAATATAGTAACTATGTAGTATAGAAGTTGTAGACAATGGTATCTTGATACAACATGGCATTAATAAATGCACCAGAAACGCCTTTGAAATATTATATAACATGACAGGATAACTTATTTTCTCTATTTATTTGTTATGTTAATACTGGCAAGAAGTTAAATAACTAATTGTAAATAAAAATAATTAAGGCGTATCATCTACAGTCATGGCGCCTATGAGTGACATGTTGAAGTCAAAGAAGGCTAATTATTAGAATGTCAAGGTTATCTGCCTAACCAGGTTTACTCTATCTGTCTTCACTTGTCTATCTTTTCTCTATCGTCATAAACTTTATAAATAAATTTGTGCAACAGGCAGCTGTCATGAACTAGACATTTATTAAAATTACAAGCTTAATTTCTGTTAGAAGAGTGACACGTGAGGTAAAACCAAATGGTTGTGACTTGATAGATTCGGTACTGTACACCCATATATATTAACATTTTAAAACAAAACATAATATCTGATATGACTGTCTGATGATATCATTGCTCAATGGCATAACAGAGAATACAAGAATTATTGAATTAAATCGTAATATTAACGTAATGTTATCTATGAAAACCAAACTAAACCTATCAGCAGTTAATGTCATAATATATCAACTCGTCATTATAATGTTGTGTCGTTTTCTCGTGTCCTACTCTTATATTAGTAGCCGTGTTCATATATCTCCTAGTAATCAATGCTACTATCTCTTGTTATTTCTCTCCAATATTAGGCTATATTTTGGCTATAAGTTATCATATACATTACTCTCTTATCTTAAGTGTGTTTCAGTCTGTGTACCCTTCTTGTTTTACTGGTAATGTTTTATATCTATTGTATTAGATATTCTACGTTATTAATAGTAGCGCCATCTGACTTGAATTGGCATTACCTATAATATTGCGGGGGGCGCCTCCGTTATCTAACGGTAGCGTGTTGCATCACAGATCGCTACCACCCGTGTTCGAATCTCGGCGTGGGCATATCTGAAGGTTGTTTCATCTTTGACTTCGATTTATTTCCTCTGGAGGTCGCTCAGCTCATTTAGCCATGTGCTCAAAATTGGTCGTAAAACACCAATTATCATCATCTATCATATTGCACATTCAATTCTAGTACCATAGTAAACATTTTAATGTTGAACAAAACGCGAAGGAAAAAAATACTTATTTGGTAAAACACGACACATAACTATGCGGAGTAAACAATCATAGTAATATAAAGGCACAATCAGAACAGCTAGACCTGTTTTATCTGTTACAATTGTTCTGTGTTATTGCCCTCAGTAACTCGTCTGTGTTATTGACCTAAGCGATTGTGCCGTGTAATTTTCTGTATGTACTGTGACTCTGTTGCCGTTATATTGGATAAAAGCTAGAAACAGTAATGTGTTGGGTAGACGTCGTAATAACAGTGTCTCTTCTAAATGATAACTGATTACCTGTGTAACATAAGTAGACTGACAAGGCTATGGAAGGAATGTAGGAAGAAATGAGAGAATATTGGTTTTGAGAGAACATATTTGATGAAAATATTACTGTTAGTAATAAATGATTATCCTATTAATCTATGTGGTTAGACACGTGTCACTTCTTTAAAGATATGAAGGTAGAAAAGAGAATTTGTTAATTTATCAATTATTCAAATGAAAAGAGTTTGTTTCGAATACCACTTCATTTTAAACATAAACTGCAACGGCTGTTTGAAACAAAACTCAGACGTTAGTGAATTTTAATATATATATATATATATATATATATATATATATATATATATATATATTGCTGAAAAAGTATTCACGTTAGACACATGCACCTAAAAAAACGTTTTTACAACCGAAACTAGTCTTGCTATTTGATCTGATTGAAATGTCCATAACATGGTATTATATCTACTTGTTTCTCACCTGATAATCAACTCAGATAATAATTGCTTTCTAACGTGCCATCCTCATTGATTTGTCTCTTATATCACCTTCCGTGTTATTTAAATATACAACATGGTAAAGACTTATGTAGCAATCTAAACAACATGGTAGGTATGTTATTGTTTATAATCCATATAGGATCACTTGTATTGCTTAATATAGACATAAATGATGGCATGCATTCTATTCATTAATATAAATACGTTATGTAATACTGCTATAGTGGCATATTTTGCATTTGTCACGTGTCATGGCCACGGTCGTTGGCATTTCAGCGGACTTGTTGTAGTTGTTGTTGCTCCGGTTGCTGTGTTCTTCAGCCTCGGGGCTGTTAACACCTAGGACATATGGCCGAAAGGCCACCCCGAAAGGAAACAAATCCCACAAATACAGGTATGATTCCGATTCGGCCCCAGAACCTGGACTTTTGCGGTGAAGTGTTCTAACTACTTTGCTATCGGAGCGCCTTAGGTATTACAGTTCAGAACATCGTGGACTAGCTTTGAATTTACCAAATATGATTATTTATTCCGGAGGTTTACAGAAACAAAGAAAACTAAAGATTTAGAACCACACGCCACTCACGCCACAAACAACAATCAGTTTACTATCCATGGTCTTTCACAAAATAATGTATACGACACCGAGCCACCTTTGATAATTCTATTGGCTAAGACGTTTGACCCAAACAGATAGAGAAAATCAATTACATACAAACATTTCTTCAATAACATATCTTCTCTAAACTTTTACCAGAACACGACGCCTTCACTGGGACAAGAATCCGGATTCATCATTTCACTGAAAGCCTGTTCACCTGGCCCTTTCGTAAACTAGATGTATCAATTGGTACTTCCATAAAACCGGAATAAGGCTCTCATGTCTGTGGTATATTGGAGACAGGAATTATCTGTGGTTATAAGAGCCACCTTTATCAAAGCCTGTGAGAATATATTGGAGTATAGCTGCGGCTTCGGTACGTCTGTCTGTTGTATAGGCCTAACTGGTAGCGGGGTTAGCCGCAGATCTAGAGCACCTGCGTTCAAATCCCGGCTGAGCTATATCAGAAGCGTGTTTCATCTTTCACTTCGCCTCATTACCTTTAGATGTCGCTCGACCAATTTAGCCTACATGGTGCACAAAGTTGGCCGTAAAACAGCAACAGTTACATTTGTAGAATAAAGTCTCTAGGGGTTATAGACTTTTTTGGCTATTCCTTGCTAGCTAAACACTCACTCACTCATTCATTCACTCAATAACTCAAGCACTTAAATATTTCGTGGTATACCCTAATATATCATAGTACTTCCTAATATGTTATTATTATTATTATTAATATTACCGTTAGTAGTAGCAGTAGTAGTAATAATAGTGGTAGTAGTAATAAGAGTAGTAGTAGTAGTATTTGAAGTAATAATAGCCATTGCTGTTATTGCTGCTGATGATGATGATGATGGTGTTGTTGATCATGATTTTCAAACTGAAATTACGGTTTTATTTTTGGCATATGTCTGATTTATGTAGATGAGATAGATGAGTCGAGTGGAAAATCAAGTCGGTATTATGATATGGTCGCATCTGGATCAGAATAAAGGTTAGATATTCCAGATTAACTATCCGGATCATGCTGCCAGAAACGTGATGCAACAACTTCTTGTAAGGTTGTTTATGGGTTAGTAAGCGGCTGAATCAAATATACATGACATCGGAAATAAGGAAGAATAGGACCTAAAGACCCCGAGTTGATGTTCCATACATTCACGATCTTGGTCTCATAACGAAGTCAACATGGCCAAACACAAACAAGCTGAAATAGGCCCGAAAACAGAACTTTGACCTAAAGCATGCGAACTAATTAAAGAAGAACTACAGACTGCTGTCAAGCGGCAATAGGAACGTCTAAATGACGTCATCTTTGATGAAGAGTAGAGCCGGAAAACAAAGGTCAGACGATGGCAATGGATTACAAGGACTTAAAGGGCAACGATATACGAGGTTTTGGTAAACTCTTGAAGAATTTAGTTTATAGGGTCACATCTCCCAGTGGCAATTACCTTTAGGAAACCAGCGAGTCAGAAGAGTAAAAGTATCACCAACCCATCAACTGTATGATAAATAATAATAACAAAGAAATATCGAAATAAGAGTGAAGATGATGATGATGATGATGATGATGGTGATGATGATTGACGGCCACTTTTTGACCACATGGGAGGCTAAATGGTAATGAAGCTAAGTCAAAGATGAAACACACTTTAGATATTCCCACACGGCGAGCTTCTAACTGATGTGGTAGTGATCTGTGATCCAACGCGCTACCAGTTGGAGCACGATGGAGCCCCTCGAAAGGTGAGTGAACTAATCATATAGTTGTGACCGATGGCAGAGGCGAACCCCAAGGACAGGTCCCACAAATAGAACTAACTTGATTCGATTCCAAACCTAACCTGGACGTTTCAGCTACATTGTTCTATCCACCGTGCTGAGGGGATATCCAAACATTCTCCAGTGAGATTAAATTGATGATATTCATATTTCTCACACTTCACACGCTGTGCTGTTGGAAACATCAAATGGAATAGGTTTGTGTCTTGATTAACCCAGGTCACGCTGACCGAAAGTATACGGAACGTTTTGTTCAGAACAGTACGAAACAGCAGCAGCAAAAGTAGAAACAACAACAACAACAACAACAACAATAATAATAATAATAATAATAATAATAATTAATAATAATAATAATAATAATAATAATTAATAGAGTATTTTAATCAAGGTGGTTTGTTCTAAGGCGCTCACACTGAATACAAAATTAAAACGTATTCTGTCTGACAAAATACAAAATATTGTAAACATGAACGCGCAGAGATAGTAATTTAGAAATGTTATAAATATGCTAATTTAAATAAGTAAATCTTACGAATCTTACCAAATATTTCTCGACAGTTTAATATCATCAGGTAACCTACTGTGCGACCTGATATCTGATGCAAGGAAAGCTTTCTATTCGTATTACAAAAATATACAAAAGTTGTCAACGTTCGAGCGGTACATCCATCCTTATAGTCGAATTGATAGCGCCCCTTATCACAGATCTTTAGCGCGAGGATCCAAATCTCGTCCTGTTTATATCTGAAAGGAGTTTAATCTTTAACTTCGCCTCATTACCTTTTGGGTGTTGTTTGACCCATTTAATCTACCTTGTCCAACAGGGTCGTCCTAAACCTGTTTACACTACAGTTAGAGCGTGACGAGATTAGCCAATTCAGGGTCTAAAATCACAAACATAGTCTCTATATTAACCCTGTGTCTGATCTGATTTAAAGGAAACTTCCTAAATCACAAAACACGTGAGACTACGAGTCATTAGATAACTTCTTAATTAATGTCATAGAGTAAAGAAATTATTGTTAATAAGAGTTCGGCCTAATTCAAACGTATGAAATTAAATATTTTGGGGGAATCGCTTTACATTTGATTTAAACATGTATATGCTAGATACCTTGTTGAATTTTATTTTGTACAGTGAGAAAATACCTTAGTAAATGTCTTTTCTAATACATTTCAGTAATGAAAATAAACATTTACTCTAGTAATTTGCATAATTGTATATAGAGCATTAGTTTTATATGTAACGATTAACAAATTACAATGTTTATATTATTAACTCATTGAGTTACATATGACGTTGCAACATTAATATTATTAATAATAACATTAATATTATAATTAATATTAATATTATTATTATAATATTAATATTATTATTATAATATTATTATTATTATTATTATTATTATTATTAATATTATAATTAATTAATATTATAAGCCACAAAAAGCTTTTAGATCAGCATCAACTATAATGCGATTAATTTAGAATATAATGATTATCTGAAATATTGAAGAAGTAGGAATTGATTAAACTAATATATTTATAACAGAGTCTCGTCAGCTGAGAAATCAGTATTAATGGAGCAAACTCTGATAAGTTGTTTACTTCACAGAATATAATCTATCCCAAAACATACACCCATCAACAAAACCCAAACACCGATTTCTGGATTCGTTCCCCGATTAATCTTGGATTCACACTTCATGAGTCTCTATAAAACAACATTTTTCTTTAAGATCTATGTTGATTATATCACAACAACATTAAATTACATCGTGTTTTAGGAAATTAACGACAACCACACTACACGTTTTACACAACCATGCACTTACTAGAATACAACCACACGAAACAGTATAATTTTGACATATAGAACTACCATACTGCTGCCATACTACACATTGTAACTATAACATATAGAACTACAATACTACAACTATTCTTAACAGCATAACTATATCATATAGAATTGTCATAATACTACCATAGTACACAGCATAACTATAAAATATAGAACAAGCACCCAACCCAGCACTAATACTACACGTATCTCAAACATTCTGACAAACTAATAACGGATTCTAATAACTACCCTTTATATCACCATATACCAACTATACAACAGTAATCCTTCAACCATCAGCCTGAACATACAGTATTATGTTGTATACTAAGCCGTCATATCTTTGATGTATCACTACACCCATCACTACACGATCTTATTATACAACATACAGATATAACTAAGGCACATTATATTTCACAAGATTCCATTACGTTTGTCACTAACTGCGATCAAGGTGACTCTTACAGGAACAGGTAATTTCTGTCTTTAATTAGATTGGCACCGTGTGATATCAGACGAGTGACGTGTTGTCGTGACAACGTTACTCCGAAAACAACATTAGCCATAAACGCGTAAGTAAGTAAGAAATAATTTATTTATGTCTTCATATTGCCCCCCAACTAATCATAACAAAATTAGTCATCTAAAACAAAATGTCGTTAGTGTATTTGCAGTCTGGTCGTGTGTCATTGATAATTAAGTTAATATAAGGACCAGGTGCCAAGGAATCAGATATTTAATTATAGTGTATACACCGACTATAATAAGGGTTGTTGCATTTTACAGGTGCTTAGTATGTAGCTAAAGGTTTATTAATTTGTGTTCTTGATTTATAAATAGAAAGGGTACGCTTCCAGTTCCATATAACAGGAAAGGTAAATAAAGGCATCCTACTAGATAGTGCAGAGTTACATCGAACTACATTCATATGACTTAGGCTATATCAGAATTGAACTGGAACTTACCGTTGAAAGACCTAGACAGTTCTTTTTACTAATAAAGTAGTTCATGAACACACATAGTTGGTATTGATTCGTGTCACTTAATTTGAATATTTCACAGTTTTGGAATAAGGCATCTCTATGATTGTCATAACCTGCATTATAAATCAGTCGAAGTGCTCTCTTCTATCCAGACACAGTTTCTGGAGGATTAATAAATAGTTTTCCCCCAAACTATGATAGCATAGGATATATGAGGTTGTATGAATGCCAGGTATAGAGTTTTCAGACTAGCTTTTGATAAGAAATGATTTGCTTGCTTTATGCAATCTAAAGCCGTAGAAATGTTATTGTTTCAGATAAGTCAAATGGAATTTAACAGAAAGAGACTCGTCTACAAACACGCCGAGAAAGTTTGTGGTTTTCTCACGGAATTGAAAGCCACTTTGTCCAAAATGAATACAGTCAACTGAAATGTCCAAGTTATTAAAATCAATATGTTTGGCACCACCTTTGAAAACTATGAATTTAGTTTTTGATGATTTAGCGAGAGGACCATTCACACAAAACCATTCAAATAAGTTATTCATTTCCACATTGGCTGTTTTGTAAAAGTGGCAACATTTGCATAATTAATTACCAAAACGTCGTCATCAAATGACAAGATAGGAACATTTGTGGATTTGTGGATGTCATTAAAATATAGATCTAGAAACCGAATACCTGTCGGTTAATATAGACATATATGGTATGATAGGTCTATACGGGATTCTAGATCTATATGGTAATATAGACCAATGGGGTAATGTTCGTAGAACCTTTCAGTGTTTAGTGATTACCATTAGTAGTTAGCAACTGGAAATAAGTTACGAAAAAACATCATAATTATGTCTAGTGAGAACGTCACAATAAAATAATCACAACTAGATCGTTTTTGAAGTCTATTGTACGGATTGGGATGTTTTAGCGTATAGTATATTGTCTACTTCTCATATAGAACCATTAAGATATTATCTGTGATTGCAATTCACATAACTTAATCTATTTTGTTAAATGATTGTGAGCTGCTTCAATAGTTACAATAGTCTATATGAGATGTAACGTCATGTAAAAAGCATTTTTGTACGTTTTTTTTACAATGAATTGTAAAAAACTCCCTTTACGAAACAAATTCGTTTTTACTGTGAAAATCACAATAATATCAACTGTTAGTAATGCCTGTTCATAGCAACATACTGTTAGTATTACTACATATTGTATAATACATTGATCAGTTAAATAAGTGTGTATTTAATTGATACAGAAAGCCCACAAAACCTAATTTAGCAATTAATAATCACCAAGCACCAAATCAAATAACAACCGGATGCAACTGTCTCATAATACCCTAATCACCAATTCTAGGTGACACGCACTGAATGTATGACCATAACCTATAAGCCCAATTGCTAATCCCCTGGTTTGATCTGCTGATTCCCCATCTCACAATGACACCTCAAGCTGCTATCATGTCCAGCTTCATCTGCGTCCATTGGGAGGATTTTTTCAAATTCTGGAAATATTCATACAAAAGGTTCGCAATCGTCTTGACAACAGCACATCCTTTAAGCAGGTACCATGCCCAGCTTCATCTGCGTCCATTGAGGGGGGGTTTTCTTCAATTTTTTGGAAATATTCATGCGAAAGTTCGCAATCGTGTTGGCAATATCATAGCCTTTAAGCTGGTATCCTAATAATAATAATAATAACAACATATCACTTATTATAGCGCCACATATCCTAATACTTAGTTCAAAGCCGCTACATAATTCTCAGTGCGGTTGAACTAGAATATTTACTATGTTGATGTTATGTCTAATTGTTTTCCACTGAGTAGTTAATATCTGTTATGTCACGATCTACATTTCATTTATGTGCCAATCTTTAAAGTAATACAATAAAAATGTTAAGCATTTTGTTCTTTCTATATGTGTATGTTTGTGAATAGACGTGATTATATGAACGTTTTTACTTAGTTACATAGTGTTGGTTCACTTTTTACGTTATTTACAGTTATTTATAGGTTTTTTTACAATTATTTAGAGTTAATAGCAGTTTTTTTACGATGTAATATAAAAAAAGATTTACGGTCAGAAACCCAACCATGCCATGAACAGACACTCTATGTGATCGTTGTTCCAAATATGATTGAAACCATTCAGGGACCTTAACGGACAGACCGAACATGTCATTCAACTTACAGAAAAGTACATTATGGTCAACTGTATTAACTATAACAGAGAGGTCCAGAAGAACAACTAATACTGTCTTACCTTGATCAATTGATATCATAATATTATATATCATGCGAGCCAAGGATGTTTAAGTTATGTGACCTTTGGTATATGCAAGGTTATTAGTGTATAAGTGTAGACGGAAAACAAAGGTCTATAATTTATATAAAATACTAGTTGCAAAACCGGTCTGTAATTGTTAAGCATATTACATTCAAGGTGGAATGTTTTTCATAAAAGGTTTTACAAGGGCACCTTTTATAGATATAGGGAAAACACCCATTCAGGAAAAGTGTCAACTGCAAAGAAAGCATTAGATGATCTTCTCAGCAACTCTCTGATACCAGTCTCTTTAACAAGCTCAAATGCATCCATCATGGACATGCCGGACTCTTCTATCAATGGCTTACCCTGAGATAAGGTGCTGGAAGAGAATCCATTATGTATATTTACTATCTAAGTTATTAAAACACTGGACCATATCTTTATCTGAGTTCATAATATTTAGAAGGACAGTATGACTTTTGGAAATACAAAATTCACTTCAAACTTCAAAGAATCACTGAGGATAATTCCGTCTCCCTCACACATGTTGCGACTCCGAGCTGCGTAATAGAATGAATATCTAGCTGGAGTTAAATCACTAACAATATTCTGGTCAGAAATATTACCAGTCAGTCAAGTCTCCGAAATGAGAAGAGCATCGCGACCGATATCCTTAACAATATAAGACATCAATACTTACATTTTATACATGTAGAGCTGCGACATTAGATGATTTTATTGGCACAGCGATCAAATTACTCGCATTAGACCGTATCTGTTTGGGATGCTTTCCATTACAGGGATGCATCGATAAAACGATGGACCACCGCCATGGGCTCATAATGTAAATAGCTGAATTTTATTATAATTCAATATTTATACAAATCTGCAGGTAACACACCAACAACGCTAATAACTCTCAACCATTAATTCACGTTACCAAAAATGGGGTTCTTAGTGTACACACCGGAGTGGGCGATAATGTAAGGCGAAATACCAAAATTAATAAATGTATACAAATATAAATTAAAAGTATATGATCTAATACGTAAAATACACCAGTTTCACTTGTGTAATTTATCTGATAGCTGAACTACCCTAGACATTTCCGGTGCCATAACATCAAGAATCAGTCATACTTCCAGTCATTTACATGATTATTGATCGAGGTGATAATACTAGTATCAATGATAATGCTAGTGGTAGTTGTGTTTTAGTTCGGTGTTACGTGTGGTGTAAAGAAAATGAGCGGTATGTAATGACAAGAGAACCTTATTACATAAAATAGTTAACGGTTTGCGTTAGCAGCTGGAAGTACAACTACCCAGCCAATCAGCGTTCTCATCGACTGGACTTGGTTAGATCCATTCCCTATCATGGTTAGCTCGATTCCGTATCATCTCCCTCCTTATAAAGGAACCGTGTCACTGTTCTCTTATCTTGTGGACTTGATTATTTATAGCCCACTACGTGTATGTGTGACATCCGGTTTGTCGACATCCTGTGATGTAGGTGGAATTAAGATTTGTTGTGATATGGGTGGATTGGTGACATCTTGTGATGTCGGGCTTTCCTCCCTGTTACTAGGGACATCGGCAACTAGTGATACTGCAGGGTGTCGTTGCGTGTGAGGCCTTAACGTGCGCCTTCAGGTGACGTGAGTTTCTTCTATATTGTCGGCCATCTTTATCTCGCTCTTCATATGAGCGGCTGCTTAGTCTTTGTCACCGTTGCTTCTTTCAACTCTCACGTGTTCAGACAGGCTGCATTTTGACGGTCTCACCGCCGCTAAGAGGTGTAAAATCCTTCTTGTTTTGTGGAGCTCCTATGACACGTCGGTTATCTCTCAGCCTTGCTTCATGCTCAGGGTCTGCCTAGCCAAGTTTAAGCTTGCTGTCTCATATTGGCATCATGGATTTAGTGAGTCGGCCCAGTAGTCGTTGGGCAGGACTGGTGTTGAGACATTCAGTGGGGGTATTGCGCAGGTTTAGTAGAGCTATGAATGGATCATCGCCTGACGCTTGACGATGTCAGGGATACAATTCCTGGTAAATTGAATGTGTCGCTGAGGACTTGGAAGAACCTGCTGTGGTAGTCGGTCGTGATTAGATAGTCTTTGCCTGCATATGAGAAGAGGTCTGAGGCCAACTTCTTCCATTGACGATCGGGTATATCCATAATGATCAAGGTTATTTGATTAGGAATGTGGCACATGTAGCACAAGTCTCAATATATTGACGGATCTCTGCTGACATTCCAAGCCAGAAGATCAGATCACGGGCACTCCTTTGGCAGGAATTTATGCATAGGTGGCCAATGTGTACCTTCTCCTTCACCTCGCGTCTCAGCGATGTCGGGATGACGACGCGGTCTCCACGGTATACAATCCCGTCATGTATGGTCAGTTCATCTCGGTAGTTGAAATACGGCAAGAGGCCATCGGCAGATATCCGATTACCCATAAAGGTCAGGGATTGCACCCCAGTATCCAGCTTGTCCCGGTTTAGCTTTATGCCCACCTTATGGCAACGGGCTTTTGGAAATATTCAGAGGCACCGTGTATGCCAAATGGCATTCAGAGGTACCCGTAACTGTCATAACAGGTTTGAAACGTGGTGAGGTATTCAGTGTCCAGCCGCTAGATCAGCTTTACTGAAGACTTTAGAGTCTCTAAATTCATGTAGCATATCTTCTAGTATGGGGAGAGTAGATTTCCCTCATGATAACTTTATTGAGCTCGGGTGGTGCTACGCAGAGTCGAAGATCACCAGATTTCTTGTGCACGATTACTATCTGGCTTACCCACGGTGTGTGCTCCTCCACCGGTTCTATTACACCGATAGCCCACAAGCTTCTCGAGCCCTGGTTTAAACTATCTACGGATAGATATGGGTACTCTTCTGTTTGGCATGATTATTAGTTGTGCATCAGGTTTTATTCGTAATTTCTGGATTTTTCGGCACCACGTTGGTATACTCTATTTACATAATCTGGTGTAGAGTTCAGACAGGCTTTGTGCGCAGTAGCTGACTCATATGTCTTACATTTCGCACCTTCAGCAGATCTTCTCTTGCATCGTTGCTGAGGATGCCAATGAGAATGCGATCTCAAAGTAAAGACGGCGCACATGTAGCACAATAGTCGCAAGTTTTCATTAAAATCCTCAAGTCAGCAATGAACTTGTCCATCGATTCACCGTCTGCTTGTTGTCGGTTGCCAAACGTGAAACGTTATAAAGTCTCATTAACTTCACCTATTGCATAGGATTCAATTGCGTTCATGAGTTCTTCTACAGTTCTGTCTTCGTTAGGAATATTGAATTTGAAACCCTCTAGCGACTTGAGAGCATTGTCACCTAGACAGTTTTCGAACTTTTAACTTCTATACTATTATAACCGCCGTGTAAAGATAATTTATGGTATACAATGATAATATAACTTTATTACATAGAATAGTTAACGGTTAGTGTTAGCAGACGGAAGTACAACTACCGAACCAATCAGCGTTCTCATCCACTGGACATGGTTTTTTGCAGTATTTATCATGGTTAGCTCGATTCCATATCATTAAGTGCCTAATATTATCTTATATTGTACAAACTGGGAGTGAGTGGCTATTGCTATTTTCTCTTAATAATGACAACAAGGTTTGTGATGAAATATCGAGAAAAAAAATAATTTGGAAGATTATTTGAAATATTCCATCAACACTTTTATATAAATTTAAGAATACAGCAAAAAACGTATACACTTAGAGCTAGACAGACAGATAGACAGACAGATATATAGATATACAGACATGCATACACATAGACATATGGGCGTACATAGAGTCAAAACTGACAGACTGAAACATGTATAAAAATCAATCAATCAATCAATTAATCAATCAATCAATCAATATATTTATTTCAAACTGAAAATAGAAAAGCATTACATAAATATACAATAAATGAAACGAGTACATGGTAGATACAGCACGGGGTTACACTAAAGATATTAAATCTGTACAAGGATGCAACCTAGTATAATATTATTTTTTTAATTATTAATAATGGTAATAAATTAATAATTAATAATATAATTACAAAAACCTCTATAGCGCCAATATCCTCGAAAATAATCGAGCTCAGTGGCGCACCTATTACAGGGTTTGGGCAAACTCATAGTCTGGGTACGATGCAAAGTCCATCAACAATGATCAGATGGAAAGGAAACTTAGGAAGGATAAGCGAGTCTGAAAAGGTGGGTTTTCAAATGGTGACGGAAAGAAACTATACTATTTGATGGCTTAACATGTTTAGAGAGTGAATTCTAAAGAGTAGGGACAGCAACTGAAAAAGCACCAGTCCCACTATGAGGTTTAACCTTGGGAACGGACAAGTTAAAACCAGATGAACGCAGTTCTCTGGGTTTGGTGCTAAAGAAAGCATGGGAATAGATATTAAGGTGCTCCGGAAGAGAGAGTTTGATAGGCAATAGTGCAGCGTTTGAAAATGATGCGAGGTTGACAAGTGAGCCAGTGGAGAGATTTCAGAAGTGGGCCGGATGGGAAAGCCGAGGAGACCGTGTGACAACCCTAGCTAAGAAGTTCTGAATACAGTGAAGTTTTAGAATATCCTTAGATGCAATGTTAGAAAGAAGAGAGTTGCAGTAATCAACCTTACAAGTAATGAGCGATGTAGCAATGGTAGTAGTGATGTAGCTATGATAGAAGCAAGAGCGACATGTCAGAGAAACATGTTTTCTGAAATTAAAACCGCTATCAAATGTAACACTAAGATTACTTACAGTTTCTGATGGCGTGATGCTATTTTAACAGAAATAACAATAAAAATATAGGGAGAAGGTTACGTGTGTATGTTTGGTATGCACGTCATCGATAGACTACCCACTAATTATGAAAATAAGTCATTCCAACATATAGTGTTATGTTATATCTTCGAGTAGAGATGATGATGATGGAGCAAGGCAATGTGACAGTGATCTCAATAAGTACTTAATTAACATTTCTTTACTTGTTGGTTGAATGATTTGACTGACTTGCAGTTTTCACGTCGTCTAGCAAAGCTAGCTAAGCATTTGGATATTGGTGAATAAAGGTTCTCGCGGCACTGCTCGTTTTTCTAGCTGTGATACGAGGATCCCGGGAATGACGTGTTTGATGACTGTGTACAAGGGAATTATTTGTAACTATTGTTTGTAATGGAGTAAATAAAGTCACATTGGTGTATGAATACATTAATTCGCAGAGTTGGATATTTTGTATGTCCATTAATTTGGTAATGCCGAGCCGCTTAAAAAGGTGGAGTTATCGGTGCATTGTATCCAGAATTGCACATATTTCTGATATATTTCTTCTGTAATATTTCAAGTTTATGCGGTCTGTATTGATATGCTGATCCCCATAACATTGTGATATACGTAATATGTGAATGCATAAGACTTTAGTATAATTATTTCAAATTATCGACAGACACGTAGTACCCATGCACACACGTATAGTAAATAAATGCGCACGAGCACCCTCGCGCGGGCACACGCAGAGATAGGGATATGCTATAGATAACAAATATTAAGGTTAGTTGATATTGATGCAAAAACTAGCGCCTTTTAAGATGTTTATCTTGAACAATATAGTAAACGGTAATAAAACTGTGAAGGTGATGAATCGTAGTCATGTGATACGTAAATCGGTGACCTCATGCTGGGATTGTTCAAAGATCAAATATTGTGGCTAGGTGTCTATATATCGAGGATTAGACATTCAGGTGACGAATTATTGTACTGTTTATTATATTATCATAACTTTTAGATGATAAATGATAAAAGTTCTTATTTAATTTGAGGTGTCCAAAGACACAAAATACTACTACTGCAACTACTGACACTGTTGCAGCTTATACTATTAATACTTCAAATATTACTACTACTACTACGACTATTATTACTACTACCATTATTACTACTATTACTATTACTACTACTACTAATGGTAACAATAATAAAAATATAATAATAATAATAATAATAATAATAATAATAATAATAATAATAATAGCAACAACAATAGTTAGGGAATTTATGACAGCTCAGATAAAGTTAATTGTTTTTGCTTCAAATCTACCAAATAAACAAGAGAAATCTATTAATAATAAACAATGGAAGAAGTCACATTATATTTCGGCGCACATATCTACACAAATGGAAATGCATAATTATAGAGCATTGGCATTGAATCTAATAACTGCACGATAACCTTCAGTCAGCTTATCGTACCGGTCAATCTACAGATACCGCCCTCCTGAAGGTCAATCATGACATTGCTGAAGCTTTAGATAGGAATAATGGCGGCATTAGTTCTGCTTGACTTATCTGCTGCTTTCGATGTAATAGATCACAGGAGCCTTCAAAAAGCCCCATTGAGTTTAGAGTAACCGGAAGTGCCCTATCCTGGATCAAATCTTATCTAAGTGACAGATATCAGTGTGTTGCCATAAGAATGACGACATCAGAAGGTAAGTGCCTGAATTTTGGGGTGCCACAAGGATCGATACTTGGACCACGTAAGTACTGTTTGTATTTATCTTTAACCCAAAACATCAGGTTAGGATGAATGAGGAGGTACGGCTTCAGGTAGATAATAATACTGTTTCTGTAGCATCGTCAGTGAAGAACTTAGGAGTATATTTTGATACATCCCTGACCATGGAGAGGCAAGTAAATGCAATATCCAAAGCCTGTTATTACCAAATTCGTAATATTGGTCATATCAGGCGGCACATCACATTGTCTACTTGCAAAACACTGGCACACGCCCTGATAACTTCTCGACTAGATTACGGCAACGCTCTCCTGTATGGTCTTCCAAACACACTGATGACACGGCTACGGAAAGTACAGAATTCTTCTGCCAGGTTAGTCACTTGCACTCATAAACGAGAACATATAACACCAGTCTTGAACTCCCTGCACTGGCTTCCGGTTATATATAGATCGCAGTAGAAGAGTTTGATCTACACTTTTAATGCACTTCAAGGAACTGCCCCTCAGTACTTAGAGAAACTTGTCGTTCTGTATCAGCCGACAAGGTATCCACGGTATGAGTCTGGAGCATTCTTATCCGTACCAACAACACGTGGAGTGACATACGGTAATAGATGTTTCAGAAAGGCTGCTGCAACCTTATGGAATAGTCTGCCAGTAACCATCAGAAAGTGCAAGGCCTTGATACCTTCAAAAAAAAATACAAACTAATCTTATTGTTTCAGTTTTTCCTAGCTAAATATATTAAGTATTTGGCTGGAAATAATTATGTATTTTTAAAGATGTAAATCTGTTATATCCATAGAATCATTTATTGTCAAGCACCTTAGAGTAACCTTCTTACAGGTTATATAGGGCGCTATATAAATTTTGTATATTATTTATATTCTCTTTGCTCAGGTGTCATAAAAAGATATCACAAGCTTATAGTCGACTGGTCAGGGAGACAATATTTATCTTATGATATTAATATAGTATTAATAAGTCTAGAATCTGAAGCTCCTTATTATTCGTTTGTGGATAGTGTATCGATATTACCCCAAACTATGACTTCTGAAGAAAAAGGAAAATAGGTCATTTTTAAATATTGAAACTAAAGCCATTTTACAGCAAGAAGGAATTTATAAAAAGCGCCTGTGGTATTTCAATGTCAAAGCGATAATTACTCCAAAATCCGTGAACATTAATGCTCGCCAAAGTTTAAATGTTGTTTTAACAATATAGTGATATTTACACTGACGGAATAATAATTAATAGTTCACAAATATTAAAAACATAAAAACAAAAACTTCGAATGACCGGAAATAAATGAGCTTCTAGCGCTCTGTCGTGTTTTATTGTTGATGTTGTAAAGTATTTCTTCTCATTGCAGTTAAAGGTTATTCTAAGAAGTTAGAATCTCTCAATGGAAGACTACCCTTGTGTTGTGTTTTTTTGTTGATGTTGTAAAGTATTTCTTCTCATTACAGTTAAAAGTTATTCTAAAAAGTTAGAATCTCTCAATGGAAGACTACCCTTGTGTTGTGTTTTATTGTTGATGTGGTAAAGTATTTCTTCTCATTGCAGTTAAAAGTTATTCTAAAAAGTTAGAATCTCTCAATGGAAGACTACCCTTGTGTTGTGTTTTATTGTTGATGTTGTAAAGTATTTCTTCTCATTGCAGTTAAAAGTTATTCTAAAAAGTTAGAATCTCTCAATGGAAGACTACCCTTGTGTTGTGTTTTATTGTTGATGTTGTAAAGTATTTCTTCTCAAGGCAGTTCAAAGGTTAATCAAAAAAGTTAGAATCTCTCAATGAAAGACAACCCTGTGTCGTCTATAATTTGTGTTAAAACCAAACTTAGAAGTCAAACTTCCTAAATCGCAAAGTCTGTGTGGAGATCAGCCACAACATCATTTCTGAATTAATGTGTGAGATTAAACAAGTTTATTATAATATTCATGAGAGTTCGGCCTAATTCAAACGTATGAAGTTCAATATTTTGGTAGAATCCCTTTACGTTGGACGTAAACACCTATGTGCTGCCAGAAAGATTGTTGCCTCCTACATTGTATAAAGAGCTAATGTGTTAGTGTATGTTCGATGTCTTTGCCTTCTAAAAATATTTAATTACTAAAACTAAAGATATAATGTGGTGATTATTTTACTATTATATATACACCGCATTAGTTTAATAAGTGCCTGTAATAATTAATAAATGAACATTTTTATATTGCTAACTCCTCGCCTATAATGGCAGCATGCGTTGTATGCTCCACTGGGAGTTGAGATATGTGCTTGATGGAAACAGGTCTGAGTCAGGGATAATAATATTGTAAATAATTTTGTAAAGCGCCTTAGAGCAGATTCTATCTGAATAGGGCGCTTATATATATATATATATATATATATATATATATATATATATATATATATATATATATATATATATATATATATATCACATATTATTATATTATTATTATTATCGTTGACGTTACAACCTTAATATCATAATAACGACAACATTACTGATAATATTATCAATCAGGAATGTATTGATTATCTGAACTATCGAAGATGTCTGAGGTCATCAACCTGATATATTTAAGGCAGAAACTCGCCAGCAAAGAGATCGACATTGATGGCGAATATTTTGCTTGATTGTTTATAGGTAACGGAATATAATATGAAATAGACACATCCAAAAACATACAGCCCATACCAAAAACACAGGTATGCATCCCAACCTACATATCTGGTCGTCTATCTAGATCAAGTAAGTATTCCGATGAATCGTGTAGATGTTGGATTTATGATCCGTGATTCTCCATAGGATGTCATTCTTCTTTAGTCCTTCTGTTGATTAGATCACAAAGAAAATCAAAGACATAATTAATAATCTGAAACCTTACCAAGTTATCATAATTGACGACTACAATACTGCATTGTTATCATACGTGTCATACTATTTAGAATACCTATAAATATATAATGTAACTACTAGACTACCAGGCTACAATATTACACAGATCTCTGACATGATGAGAAACGACTGACATCATATTAACTGAGCTACCCTATCACAAAGAACTACTACCCTTTTATATTACTGCATACCAACTACACAGCCAACTCCTCCTCCGCCTGAACATATCTTATAGTGTGGCATAACAAGCTATCATATCTTTGATGTCTATGCCATCACAGTACGATCTTATTATACAACGGACAGATATAACTCACCCACACCGTCTGTCAGTGGGATCTATTGTGTTGTCATTAACTTTAATCAAGGTGACTCTTATAGAGACAGTTAATTCCTGTATCCAATATACGGCAGACTGGTACCACGTGATATCAGGCGAGGTATGTGTTGCCCTGAAGACATTGTCCCCACAACAACATAAACAGTAAATGATAAATTAATAGAACTCGATTTCCTAAATAGTGCATTGGCATAAGACAATGTTCAGAAACAAAGTTTAAAGTTATTATTAATAAACATATTTAGTCGTTGGCTGGAAAAAAAATAACAAGATATAAATTCACGAAAAAGACGGAGGATATATATATATATATATATATATATATATATATATATATATATATATATATATATATATATATATATATATATATCAGGTGATGATTCCTTTAGTACAGTTAGCTGAAACATGTGATTAACTCATAGGTAGATCATTTATATTTTGGAAGAATAATTAGATGTATGAATCAATCAATCAATCAATGTGCTTGCATGGAAGGATACATATTTCAGTGTGTATGAAGGAAGGAAGGAAATAAAGCAGGAGTAAATGCATCAGTTAATTAATGGATCAGTTGTTGAATGAGTATTTGAGTATATGAGTATGCTAATTTAGTAATGATGCAGTATGGCTTCGCAACATTTCGACACAACAATACCATTTAGCGTCATCTTCATTTAGTTGCCATCCGAGAGAACCCAAGACACTAATTCTAAATTTCGACTCAATGGCATGAAGGTAATGTCAAAATTTTACATACGTCATACAGTTACCGTAGGATTAGTATTATGCATGAATACATATCATAACTATGCTATTAATAGACATTATCACGGTAATTGCTATTATTATTATTATTTTTATTATTATTGTTGTTGTTGTTGTTTATAATACAAGGAAAAATGTGTTGTCAATTGACAAGGCCATGTTTCCTTAATGATCTGATTACGTCTTCCCTGATATTGAATCCAACAAATGATATAAATTCTTTCAAATCAGAATGCATCTGTAAACACAAAGAGAGACTGTCGATAAGACCACAATTTCCACGATACAATAAAGTTAAGCACGCTTCAGAGAGATAGAGAAGCTACTGCTAAAGGCTGTTGGGCATGGACATTCTGTATGTCCGCTATGAAATGT
Source organism: Paralvinella palmiformis (assembly GCA_025642065.1). Taxonomy (NCBI): domain Eukaryota; kingdom Metazoa; phylum Annelida; class Polychaeta; order Terebellida; family Alvinellidae; genus Paralvinella; species Paralvinella palmiformis. The sequence continues at coordinate 333,663 of JAODUP010000314.1, read as the reverse complement.
TCAAGGACAATACATGTCAAAGTTAATAACACCCCTACCTTCATCAATTGAGAGTATTAAAGTTAAAGCATATGAGGGAAACCACAGGACTGTTTTCCATGTATCCAAGTATCAGATAAACATCAGACTGTCCTCCCAAATATTATTAACTCAGACACAAAGATCTGTCCCATTGTCTTCTTCCTTTGTAGATAATTTATTGTGTACATTTGAGCCTCATATAGTAATTCTCTAAGCAATTACAGACTTGTTTCTAATCTAATATTTTGACTTAGTATTGTATTGATGATATTCGGAATAACTAAAATTCTTCAAAGACAAAGTGGTGATAAAAATTTATATTTGTGTTCACTACATAATGTTATGTTCCTAGAAAAAACGCCATATACCAGATTTGTGGTTCTCCTAAAACACTTCTAGTGTTCATTAAAAATAAACAGCTCATCCAATCAAATACTATTACTGGTACCTCTCTATCATCTTAAGTCATTTGGTGATTGTACATTTAGTTATTGTTATTATTATTATTATTATTGTTATCATTATAGGTATTATAGTATTAGTAATTAGAGTTTTGTTGTTGATTGTTCTTGTTGATCGATGATGATGACACTAACTCATATGATAGTACTAGAGCTATTGATATTATAGTTAGGTACTAAATATTTTATTGGATTGTACGAACGAATGTGAAATATTATTTTGAATCTTCTTAATAATGAAGCTTCGGTTGTGATGATACATCGAGTAAACAATTATATTCTGCTTAATATTGTAATAATTCATAAAACTCAAAAGTAAAACTACAATAAGACTTTATTTACTGATAAAAGAAGGGTTAAAATAAACTAATATTGATGAACAAATTATATTAAATGAATTACTTTCTTATGTTGCAGCAACTATGTGTAAACGAAAATAGTAAGACGTTTATGTCGAAAAGCAGGTGATGTTGTAATAAGGTCTAATCTCAATTAAATTCTTTCAAACTTCATATCACAAGTAACAAGCTTAATTATTCTGAAAGAGGAAATTACAACAACAAAAAACAAGTCTGACTCATTAGCTCTCAGATATATCTGTAAAAATAAATATTTATATTTATAAGATTTGACAATAGTTTGGCAACAGCGATAATGGATAAAGAAAATAATTTTGTTGAA
>JAODUP010000314.1:287500-327500 GCA_025642065.1 Paralvinella palmiformis | reverse complement strand
TTTATGACATTTGACCCAGTTCCATAGAGTTATGACTATCTACGGTTGTCAGATTACTGCGAGTTATAATGTTACCAGACATTGATATATTTAATTGACAGAATGTTCTACCGTGATGACCGTCATATAAGCATAAAATCTGGATATCGTAATGGAAGGGGTCAATACCAGTCAAGGTCGAGCCGTGATGACGCAGTTAGTTAGAGCGTAGGATTCGTAGCCGAAGGGTCGCGGGTTCGAGGCTATGGGGGCTGCAATGCCGTTATACGGCGATCCGTTCACTCATCCATATAAATGAGAACTTGACAGCACGTGACGCCTATACGTGTTTGAGTAACGCTTCGTGCCTTTAATATGTTCCCTTGGTAGTTGCGATGGGTGCTGGTTGGAAACAGGTCTGAGTTGTGGATAATGATTCTGTACAAAGCCCCAGAACGGGGTTAGCTGGTTCTGACACTATATAAACATGCATTATTATTATTATTATTATTATTATTATTATTATTATAGTAGTTCAACAGAGAGAACGAAGGGGAACATATTGGATGACACCATATACGCAAATCGTGATAGAATCATGCCAGTTCTTCCGAATTATTACCTTTACTAATTAGTACTCGCGTAAATACCAGCTAACTTCATTACTTGTGTGTACTGTTGTTGGAAATGTATTCTTTTTAAGAGAGTACATTTAAGAATAAAGCAGTCCACATTTATTTCCCCCTTACACTAGCGTTGTACACCTGCACCGTAAATCCTGGGGCAGATAGTTATCTATGAGATAACGGATGTAATATTAACTAATATCATCCACAGTTGTCACTAATAAATCCTACCGTATACGTTATTTGTACCTACTCCAATAACCTAAAAGATTTATCACTGTTTTTCACGGATGGTTAATAACAAACCAGCATAAAAGATGACACTTAAAGTCTTTAGATGACAATAAAGTGTCCGAGTGTCGAATGTCGCGCAGAACTATTGAAAATTGGCATTAACTTAATTTATTCCAAAGGCAAATTGAAACTTTTATGTGATGGTGAGAGATAATGTTTTTGCTGTCGTCAATTTACTGGCAGGTCACGTGTAGTTATGGATGTTAACCTCTGGTTTAACGTAGATATTCGATATGTGTGTGAGTACATTGGTGGTTGGCTCTTTTTTATATATATATATATATATATATATATATATATATATATATATAGATATATATAGAGAGAGAGAGAGAGAGGAGGCAAACAGACACACACACACACACACAAACACAGACAGACAGACAGACATACAGACATACAGACAGACAGACAGACACACACACATACACACTCACACGTGCACACACACACACACATACACACACATATATATATATATATATATATAATACATACACATACTCGCACACAAAAAACACATACGCACATAGTGTCCCCGTAGTTTATATCTATTTTGCCAGGTTATAACTCATCTGCGACCAGATGAACAGTGACGTCACACATGTTTGATCCTGGTGAGCGGTAGGCCGTCACAATAAAACGTCCGATAAATCACGAATAATTGGTTTGTTTCTCCAGTGTCACCCTTCTACACAAGACATTCCCAATAACCTGCAGCCAGCCAGCCAGCCAGACAGACAGACAGACAAGACAGATAGACAATATTAACAGAGACAAACCAGTATATGATCATATTGATGGAGAGATGATGAACAGACAAACATGTAAATCAAATAATAGACTGATGTGAAGATACAAGGACAGATAAGCAAATTTATGGCAGGTCAGACAGACAGATAGGGAGACGGCGAGACTGGCGGCCATTAAGCGAAAAATAGGCAAATAGATCAGCGGACAAGGTACTTGGGTAAACAGACAAACAATACGACAGTTGTGTAGAGAGACATATAGGCAGGAGATAAAATAACATATCCCATCCATATCATCATTATAGGTTTTTCCTCGGTCAGTTTATCTTGCATTTGTGTTTCTTCTAGAAGTAACAACATCTGGTGATTAGATGATAATAAAACACGGCCCGGGGTTGGTACAGTCTGATGGTCAACATCTGAATACAGATGTCAGCTGGTTGTGTCAACGTCTTCTAATAACAGAAAGAATAACAGTGTAACTTAAATATTAGCAAGACCATCAGTCCCACTGAAGAGTGAATGCATTTATGTGTGTGTGTGTGTGTGTGTGTGTGTGTGTGTGTGTGTGTGTGTGTGTGTGTGTGTGTGTGTGTGTGTGTGTGTGTGTGTGTTTATGTTACATATAATAAAGGCGTGGGCTCAGGTTTTCGTGATGTTTATAATTCTTACAGAATTATGATCAAACGACTACTACCTAAATAGAAAACAAATTTTATATATTAGTACATATATAAGGCAGCTATAACAGGAAATAAAGCATATATATCAGTACATATAATATCTATTATGATAATAATTCTAATACCTCCGACAATAACAGAAATAATAGTATTTTCACTCAGCCCAGTGTGTGTGTGTGTGTGTGTGTTTATAAAGATATTTAAGGCGCTGGTACTGGTGTATGTATGTATGTATGTGTGTCTATGTAATTGATTAATTAAGTGAGTGAGTGAGTGAGTGAGTGAGTGAGTGAGTGAGTGAGTGAGTGAGTGAGTGAGTGAGTGAGTGAGTGAGTGAGTGAGTGAGTGAGTGAGTGAGTGAGTGAGTGAGTGAGTGAGTGAGTGAGTGGTAGTGAGTGAGTGAGTGAGTGAGTGAGTGAGTGAGTGAGTGAGTGAGGTGAGTGAGTGAGGTGAGTGAGTGAGTGGAGTGAGTGAGTGAGTGAGTGAGTGAGTGAGTGAGTGAGTGAGTGAGTGAGTGAGTGAGTGAGTGAGTGAGTGAGTGAGTGAGTGAGTGGGGTCGTGAGTTAGTCAGTTAGTGAATTTGAAAGTGAATGAGTGAGTTAGTGAATGAGTCAGTCGGTTAATTATTCAGCCAGTAAGTGACTATGATTCGATCATGCACTGGCACAAAAAGTAAAAGGATCAATTATTTAGTGTAACCTCATTTAGTAGCATCTCACAACGGAATAGAGCAGGATAAGGGGAGGAGCGGGATTGGTTAGATCCATAATAGATGAAGACATGACAAACACAGAGACAATTACAGAGAGCAGAAAATAGGACAGGCACAAACAAGAAAAATAGCACAAATACAGACAGGTAAATATGTTAGAACATATGAGAAAAACAGACATGAGAAAATGTGACAGACAGACACAGGTAAAGACGTACAGATATGAAGAAGATATGACAAGTTATAGACAGGTAAAAATATATGACAGACAAGATAACATTTTGGACACAAACTCACACACATCCCCGCATATATATATATATATATATATATATATATATATATATATATATATATATATATATATATATATATATATAGTACTTTATAGTATGATTTTCTCTCTACTTCTATTTATCCCACCTGACATATAATTCTATCAGATTTGATGCTAACATCACACCCTGATAAGCATATTGACGTTTGTTGTCAAGTAGAGAAGTATAATTAGCGAGATTTATGATCCGTGATCAGTTATTTAAATTGGTCGCCAGGGTGGTGCCCAGTGTGGTACTCGGTGTGGTACCCGGTGTGGAACCCAGTACATTATTCATTGTGGCACTCGGTGTGGTACTCGGTCAACTCGGTTTAATCGCTAATGGCTGAACAGGACATTGCTAGAATCGAACCGACACGATTTAGTATTCAGTTCATTACGCCATCGCATTAACCCGGTGCCAAATAGTCTCTACTCACGTAACAATCTTACATCTGAATGTTTGTAAGAACACGGTAATTATTGCCGAAATGTAAATGTGTGTGTGTGTGTGTGTGTTTGTGTATGTGCGTGTGTGTGTGTCTGTGTGTGTCTGTGTGTGTCTGTGGGTGTTTGTGTTTTAAGCAAACACATATAGTGACACCGGCTCAGATCATCAACGTCTAAATAAACATCCTTTGAGACCTATACCTCTATAAATCTGAACATAAATAAAACTGTACAAACATCAATTTAAATATAAAATGTTCAACACCTGCACATATCGATACATATGTACTACGCATGTGTCTGGGCTACTCATCAGCCTGTGGGGACCAGCTAATCCAGCTTTTCGTAGGCGACAAATATGTCACGTCCACAGGAAACCGGCTACAGGCAAGCTACGTTATTTGTGTGTATGTGCGTGTGTGTGTCTGTTTGTGTGTGTTTGTAGGTACGTACGGGTATGTGTGAGAACGAGTGTCTGTCTGTCTGTCTGTCTGTCTTTCTGTAAGTGTGTCTGTCTCCCTGTCTTCTCGTTATCTCTGTTCGTTTCCGTGTTCTATGAAGGAAGGTGATATTCCCGAGCATTGATAGAGTAATGGATTGATTGAGTCAGTGAATGAGTGAGTAATTCATTTAATCAGTGACGACTTTCTTGTTTAGATATAACACTGCTCAATGATGTATTCAGACCAATCCGACTGATGATTGAAATGTCCCGCATTTATAAGAGTATAACAATTCAATAGAAAAACAATTGACTTCAGTATATTACAAAACATAAATTGTGTTTAGAGTCAGGTTGGCGGGCTGGATGTGTGTGTGTGTGTGTGTGTGTATGTATGTATGTGTGTGTGTGTGTGTGTGTGTTTGTGTGTGTGTGTGTGTTTTACGGTACATAGTAAGAGGCAACAGGCACAGAGCATCAACATATCTAAACATCCTTCGAAACCTACCTCCATAAATCTAAATATAAATGTGTGTGTGTGTGTGTTGAGCAATTACTTGATACAGGCACTAGTGTCTTGGATAACAAAATACATATATCCTTAATTGACTAATGATATAACCATACCGGTAATAAAGTAGTTTACACACACACACACACACACACACATACACACACACACACACACACACACACACATATACATACACACACATACATACACACAGAGAGAGAGAGAGAGATAAATATTATAGATAAATATATATATATATATATATATATGTTGGTTTCGTTGTGGGCTTAATGAAAGTGTGGTCCTGTTAGAAAATCACATATCCACGATTTAAATGCATGAACTTCGTGTTAACTGGCTGACTGGGTAGTTAATATCTGGTATGATAGTATAATCACTGTCGCTTATATAACTCAGATACTGAAGGAACATATCACACGGATGTTTATGCTAGCCTGCGATTGTACAAACTCGAAAATCGAACAAGAAAGATCCTTCCCATAAACAAAACAGAGTTTTAGAATTGAATGACTGGATCCAGTCCGCGAGATAAATCTCGAACAAAAATTGTATTTATGACTGTCTAAATTTAGACTTTAAGTCCCTGATGAACCTTTGGTTTCTGCCAGCCGATTACTTTTTATTTCATCCGTTCTTCAGCGTATTATCTCATTTCTTTCATTTCGGCCAACGTGTTGCTCTTTGATAATACAACTTTCAGTCGAAATTATAATTTTGTTTTATCTTCAGTGAATTAATTATATCAGCAATGGCATGACAAAATTTACCTGTCGAAGAGTTCGAAGAGATCAAAATATTTAATTAAAGCACATGCAAATATAGCATTAAACTATAATTCGAGGGAACAGTCGAAAGGGTGTTTTGTGGTCGAATATTAAAAACCTACGGAGCATCACCAAGAAAAAAGCTAATCTTTGTCAATTTTATCGACATTTAATCGAAATCTGGAAAGGTGAGCCTTATTTTGATGGTTGGTACGTCATTTCATGTTGACATTTGTAACGTAGGCAATCCGATTAAATTAGTTTTTAGAAGTTGTCGAAATAAAAAGGAAAGGTCAATCGGTACAACTGTTTTGCATTGTCTTTTATCTGTATATAGTGTGTTTGGGGGGGGGTACCTGTGTACTCTCTCTCTCTCTCTCTCTCTCTCTCTCTTGTGTGTGTGTGTGTGTGTGTGTGTCGTGTGTGTGCGTGAATGTGTATGTGTATTTGTGGGATATATAGCCTGTTACCCAGGATTTATAATCAAGACCACCGACTTCTCTTGAAACAACCATCATCTATGAGAGCACTTAAGCATTCATATCGCGTGTAAGTGCACGCCTACGTTGTCAAAGCTCTCTCGACTAAGTGCCCCTTCATGCAACGTTCGAAAGGATGACCCAACAATATACACAGCATAAAGCTAGGCCATACCTTATACTTCTACGACTATATGTGTAATGCTGAATCGCATCGTAGTATTATTATAGGTCACTTCATGTGACCTGTCCGATCACGTGATCAATCAATCAATCAGAAATCATCGTCCTAGTTATGGCGGTGCCATAGCGTGGACAGACAGACAGACAGACAGACAGACAGACAGACAGACAGACACATACATAGACAGAGAGAAAGACAGACAGACTATGATATGCTTAAGCTTCAAAGAGGCGGAAATTAGCTCGAGCAATAGACTTGGTACGTCCTCTGTCGGTGATAGAAAACGATCTTAGATAATTATCATTATCATCATCATCATGTGTCATTTATAAGACAATGTAGTGATGACGTTGATAATTGTCTTTGTTGTAGTGTACGAGGAGGTTCGTTTTACTGATTATCTGTTTAATATTGTCTGCCTTTTAAAATATTAATGCTGTTACTGCTCTTGCTTGGGGTGTACTACTGCTACTATTGCTACTAATGCTAATCCTAAAACGACTACTACTAGTACTACTACGATTACTTTAACAACAACAACAACTATACTACTACAATACTACTATTACTACAACTACTATTATTACAACCATTACCATTACTACTACTACTACTACTACTATTACTACTACTATCACCTCTACCACTACCAGTACAACAATAATAACTACTGCTACTATGACAATTATACTACTGTTACTAAAACTACTGCTGCTGCTACTACTACTACTACTACTAATACTAATACTAGTAGTAGTAGTAGTAGTAGTAGTATATAATACTGCCTCTACTACTGCCACTACCACACCATTACTACTATTACTACTACTACTACTACTACTACTACTAATGTTAATGATATTGTGGGTAATGTAACTATTAGTACTACTACTAAGACTAGTATAAAAGCAGCAAAAACTACTGTTACTACTGCTACTAGTACTACTACTATTAGTACTACCACAACTCATAATACTAGGTACTTCCAGTATTTGTGCTACTACTATTACTACTCTGTCGCTACAGCTATGATGATGATGATAATGATGATGATGATGATGATGATGATGATGATGATGATGATAATGAAAAATAATAATAATAATACCAGTAAGTTATCTGCTAACAATACAATTAAAGGTGTAACCTTTTCTTCGTGTGTCTTTAGTAGTGTATATCGATAGCCGGAATGTGTCCAGCCAGAAGCCAACAATCAGTTATCCAACAAATACGTGTCCCGTCCAACTAGCGGGCTATATCGATACGACGACAGGACCATTCCGGGTTAAACGGCCAGCGACCTGGTACAGCCCGGGTAGAGGACGAAACGCAACGTACGATCGACGAGCGACAATCACGGCGGCGAATAGGACCACCTGAAAGGCCGAGAGCGGCAAGGACAAGGCCTCGTCGGGTATTTCGCGGTGTCGCCTTCCTCAGCTCGCCAAGCCGATCCGGACCATTCTAGGGCGTCGGCGGGGCTCTCTTCCATCCGTCTGCGGGAGACTGGAGCCGTATAGAACGGCCGATAAAGGAACAGCCTTAGAGCGGACAGACGTCGATCTTCCTGTTGACAGACAAGCCAGATGTACACCGGTTGTATATATCACGGATCGGCCGACCCGCTATGATCACGTGATCACTCGCCGACCGGATCGCCTCTTCGGCAATTAACGCGTACGCGACGACGCCGATCACGCGCTGACGTCACAACGGCAGTGCCGATCGGGCGATCGTATGCAGTGCGTGCGTGTGATTTGGCGCGACGACGTCGTACGCTGACTGCCGGAAGCCGGCTCCCGACGTCGGCCTTCTGTACTGCGTGAAATCGGAGTTTCACCGACGGAAACGTTAATCACGTCAAATCGGGCCGGCCGTTAGTACACGTACGAGCCGCTAGGGGAGCTGGCGTTTGTGTACAACCGTGTGTCCTAGCGTGTGTATCGGAGAACAGGAGGAAGCTGGATGTTTAACAGTCGCCATTTTAAATTGTCGCCGTGTTATCGTCTGTTATCGTGCTCACCCTTCAATTTCGCTCGCAATAAGTCAAGAAATCAGGGATAGAAACGTCGCCTTGTGGAGCCAATAGCCTCGTACAACCGCCAACACGAACCAGAACACGTCATTCCCCAATACGGTCACGTGGTACAAGATCGCGAGCTATTGATTAGGTCCTTATTATCGCCTCCCTGGAGGACGACGGTAATATAGTGTCACGTGCGCTGGCAATCCTGAGTGGTAATTTCGCTATGACATCACACGCCGGTGGGGGAAGCTAATAACATGACGTCAGCGCTGAACAGCGATACACTTGATTTGCTCTAATCTTCCACAGTCTTCCACGACTGATCGATACGCGATCGCGATTACAGTTCGTCTAACAGCGCCATCCAGTGCGAGACTGTGCACCCAGAATGTCGTGCACCACGACCACAGAATTGGATCTAACGCGCATGCGTCGTATGTTATCGCCGATATTGGACGAATGAAAACTATCTGTTGGTTATCCAGTGTATTTGAAGACTGCAGATCTTCGCTGAAAAATACTTTGGAATCGTGAATGGTTTCCAACTGTTGACCAATTCACATTTAAGTGGTGCCAATCTGACCTACTTATTGAAAATCCGGGCCAGATCAAATACGTATGGCGGAAAGGATATTTAAAGTATGCTTTTTGGAGTAATATTGTTGTTTGCTAAAATTACTACAACAGTAACAACAGGAAAAACCACTACCACAACTACCACCACCACCACTACTACTACTACTACTACAACTGCTACTACTATTAATACTATTACGGCTATTACTACTACTACTACCACTACTGTTGCTGCTGCTAGTTCTACTATTCCTGTTCAACTACTACTGCTGATAACAACAATAAGGACAACGATGAAGACAACAAAACAACAACCACAACAATAACAACAACCATATTCTCTTTTGTAATTATTATTATTATTATTATTATTATTATTATTAAACTCACACAGTGTCTCGTGTTCCACATCGGATGGAATTCGTTAATTCCTTTAAAAGACAACCAAGATAACGTAGGGATTGAACATTATAATTGATCGGTTAGCAAGTGAGGGACACCGACTCTTCTAGATGTCACCAATCGTTGGCAGTTAGTCTTAACAAAAATTGACGCTAGCGACAAGAGATCGTAACGTCACTCGGCAAGGTCACTTAGCCACCGGAAGCGCCGTACATCTTCACCTTCGAGGGTCCTTCGTATTGCGCGCACCGAACGCTCCAGGTCTCCGACGATAACAACTTTCAGCGCCGGACGGGACCCTTTTTCCTACTCGGCTCCGCTAGCGAGGCGTATGCGTCTGGCCACCGGAAGCCGGCCCCTGGTAGTAGATAGTGTCCTATGGCCGCTGGGATACCATCCCTCAAAATCGAGGCATCCCAATACGGAAGTCGGACATCGCCTCTACGTCAAAGCTTTACTCGCAGTCGGCGTTAGATGCGTGAACGTGCCTCCGGAGACAGTAAAGCCATCGGTAAGCTTATGCCATTAGTCGGTGCTTAAGCGTGTGCGTGTGTGTGTTTGTGTACGTGCAAGCCGAAGATTGGATGCGTCCGACTGGGAGCGTCTTCAGTCTGTACTCTATACAGCGAGTGTACTCTGTCGTATTACGTGAGACTGGGTAGAGGCGTTCTTCGTGTTTTTGAGATTGCCTCGTTTTGCCTGTATCGATAGTGGCTGACGATAGGGGGGTGGAATCCTCAAGGACATATGACCTCCTGATGAGTGGCTGACGAGTCTGTGTATGTACTCTACGGATCGCGGCGTGTTCTGATCTCCGTCTAGCCCTCTCCGGTCTCCATTTATACCCGATGTTCGTGTCACGTGGTCTGTTCGCCTGCCAATAGCACGCACGGCGACGCATCCCAGGACGTCCCGATTACGCAATACTATATACGACGATTTCGCCACCTAGCGGAGACATGGCTGGAAAAAAGAAGTACAAAAAGGCCGGTACGACAAGCAGCGACAGCGGAGACTCGGACCGCAACCGGCTCAAGGATCCGGAAGTCGCCGACCGGAAGCCGAAGAAATACAAGCGCAAACGGCACGCGAACGGCGTGAGCAGCCCGACCGGAAGCGGATCGCTTCCGATGCAGGTATTCGGTGACAAGTTTCAGAACGAGGCTGGCTATCCGTCGGAGGATCAATCCGACAACGAGGCTTCCTGTTATCTGCCCGATTCCTATCAGCGCGGTTACGGTTCGTATCGGAACCCAGCCGGAAGTCAGATGGCCGGCGAGGTCATCGAGCGTACGACGTCCGATGGCGGCGGCGTCATTTCCGGCGACTCGTCGTATAGCAACTGTCTGGCGGAAGTCGCCTCACTGCCGATGACTCCCGGAACTAAGCGCCACATCACGGTCAAAGAACTTATAGAACAGCGTGGTCTGAGGTCAAGACTTGCCGGGGGCAAAGGTCGCGAACTCATGACAAGGGCGAATAAGCACCACCTGGTTGTTGATCCGGATGATGACGATAGCTCGTTCTTCGCTAAGGTAAAAAATACTTGATTTATCTTCTATTTTTATTTCTTGTTTTTTTAGGGGGGAGAATCCTGACAGTGGCCAATCATATGCAGTAAAAAGGTTAACAGATATTGACTGAGTTACCGGTAATTATTTTCAACATCTGGATCATCAAACCTCGTTCACGGCATCGTTTCGTCACCGACAGATGTCGTAACCTTTATTTTTTGTGGCACAGTCGTAGTGTTCAGTTTGAACGAATGACTTTAGTAATTTAAATACTGCTAATCAATTTTCGTACTTAACCATCTATCTATCTCTCTCTCTCTCTCTCTCTCTCTCTCTCTCCTCCTATATATATATATATATATATATATATATATATATATATATATATATCAACTAGTTTTAGTGATAGCAAACAACTATTTAAATTCTTATATTGCCAATCAAACATTTTTATCAGATAGTTAATTATTGGACAATAACATATTCATATGTGTATATGTGTGTATGTGCGTGTGTGTGTCGTTCACACACCACACACACACACACACACACACACACACACACACACACACACACAATATATATATATATATATATATATATATATATATATATATATATTTATATATATATATATATATATATATATATATATATATATATATATAATATGAGTTATGTGATGTGTACATATATGCACGTGCTCATTGCCCGTGTAATGGAATCAACAACTATACGCAACCTTCACCTTGCCAATAACGCTGCATATCTTCTGACACGTACCGACAACGTAAAACAGAAGTTAGTTTTTGGCATGATTATAACAGATCCGGAACATTGACGTTTAAGGTTAAAATGGCGGGATTATCACGGTATTATCGCTCAGCGGACCCCCTATAAATCCCACAATGCAAAACGCGGTTGGTTTGTTTTGGTTTTTGACGTCATCATGCCTCAGACTTGTTGTCGTTATTTTTCCACGCTAACTAAGCTCAATGTGAACCAAGAGCTCTCTCAAACGTAAACCTCTCATTTTGGTGATGGGTCAAAATGTTTACCAGCTAAAGTCTCTTATAGGTATGAAGAGGTGACAGAAAGGTTGTGACATGAGATGACACTTTTGTGTCAATACCTCGTTAATACTCACTCACTCACTCACTCACTCACTCACTCACTCACTCACTCACTCACTCACTCACTCACTCACTCACCCACCCAATCGTTTATTCAAAAGGGCAACAGAAAGGCTTGTAGTGATTGAAAAGACTTAAATATGACATGGACGTCATCAATACGAACTATGACATCCATCAACCGTGATCTAACATTATCTTTACTTTATTTATAATGTGCCATACAGATTGTGCAACAATCTGATATCTAACACAAACGTTTCTGAAGGAGGGGGGGTCTTCATTAACAATAGTCCTGGAGTTTTGATGTGGTAGGAGATCTTTCTATTTATATCAGCGATCAATAAGAACAATCAATCAATTTATTTAAATTAAAGAACCGTCACTTTTGTTTGTGGCCCAGTAGTAGAATGTTATGTCATTCATATGAGGTAAGCTGTATGTGTGTGTGTGTGTGTGTGTGTCTGTATATATATATATGTGTTGTTGTGTGCGTGAGTGCGTGTTTGTGTGTATGTGCGTATCTGTATATATGTAACAATCATTCTGTATAACCAGGTAACATGTATATTACATGAATTTTTCAGGTAATCTGTATTAAATCTCAGTTAGCAATACAGTTAGCAATTACCTATGTGTGTGTGTGTGTGTGTGTGTTTGTCTGTCTGTCTGTCTGTCTGTCTGTCTGTCTGTCTGTCTGTCTGTCTGTCTGTCTGTCTGTCTGTCTGTCTGTCTCTGATGTGAAGCTTTACTATTAGGCAATTACTCTTTTCAGCGCAGTCTACTTTCCTATAGTTACGGTTTTGTAATAATAATTAACGTGTCACAATGATATTAGTGTAGCATAAATAACAATTTATTTTCTTGCAGCAATAAATACACGATTACAATTTTATTTACACAACATTATAATGACATCCTAACTATCGTCGTAGTCCTGATATTACATCGCTACAAACCCAACCTACTAACTGGTGTACTCATCGACACAGTGAGTCACCGACTGTCTTACTCAATTATTCACTCACCCACTCGATGACAAACAGAGATAAAATTCATACCATGAATAATTGAGGTCTAACAAAGTTAAGTTACTAATTTATTGTACGTGTACCCAGCACCCGACACCGGAGTCGCATCAATAGCAGAACCAGTCGACACCACCACCTGTCTTGACGGGCCACTGGGAAGGAGCCTTCGAAGCTCACGATCGCTTATTGGTCGGTGGAACCGAACCCGGATACTTATCAGGCGAATCCTATTCGAAGGCTTACCCCATATGTCGGGCACTGGGATCGATTTGTTAATTTCGAAAGGTATACATCCCGGGCTGTAGAGAACATCGGAAATCAGTCGATAAAGTGTCATATATTTTAGCCGCCTTGTTCCTCACACATAATGTTTTATCGGGATACTATTGAAGAATAAATAACACACACACACGCACGCACACACGCACAAGCACAGACAGACACACACACACACACAAACACACACACGCACAGAGAGAGAGAGAATCACACAATCACAGATAAACACTCGACCTGTAACCGTCTTGGAAATCTTCTGACGGTAGTTAAAAAAGACAATTGTTTATGGCTATTTTGCTCAAGATAAGGTTCCTCATCCTCAGCATTTTATTAAATGATTGTCCATTATAAGTCTTATATATTGCTCGATATGATCGTTTGCCAGCTTTAACAACCAGAGTGGCATAGAACTGTTGTTGTCGTTTGTCGTCTTTAGCAATATAATATAGGATATGGCACGCGCACGAGTCTCGTTCTCGTCTGCGACCCAGCCAACGCGTGAGCAGACGAATAGTCTTCAGCGAAACTGCTGATTCGAACCGAAGTGCCCACGTCGTCTTGCCTACCACTCTCTCGCGTGGCCACCACTTCCGGTATTTCAGTAAAGCTAGCCTTTCGCTTCAATCGTTCCAATCGCTGAGCGTATGCCGGGCGAGCACGGTCTGTGGGTGGCCTCGAACCGCAAGCACTTCCCATCGACGTGTCCACCGCTCTATTGCCCTGCCATCACGCCGCGCCGCCGATAGATGTCGCAGCGGATCACATTCACCAATATTGGGTCAGTATTGTCCTAGATGATAAGACGAACACCGGCAGTGGCGGCCATCTTCGATGGTGGAAGAACGTTTTTCACCTTTTTGCCGGTTTCTTCGATGTTCGTTCTCTCGGCAGCAACCCTACTAATATTACGTCGACGAGATTCCCCACGCTACCCCCACATCCCCCACATCTCCGCACTCCCCACTGTTACGCCGAATTCGGTCATTCACAGCGCTCGCACCCACTCCCATCATGACCTAGCTCAAACGAGGGCATCGGTGTTCATTTTTATTTGCGATGAGTGAATATGATACGTCGTGAATATCCGACAGGAAAGATATCAAAAGAACAAATATTCTTAGGCGGGCTTCATCAACAAGAGTCCGTTTTATGTAGCAATTGATTGGTCGTCTGTCGGAAGGTATGAAGGCAGGCAGGAGGGTGTGCGGTGGGTAACCGGTCTTTTTTTTTGGGGGGGGGTGCGAACCCGAGGATGCATCTCCTTTTTGAACAATGATGTGTGTCTCTCGGTTTGGTCGAACGAGAAAAAACGAAAATTTCATTTCGTTTATGACTGGTCGAGGTTTTGCTTTTTCACGCTCGACTAACCCTTGATACACAGACTGGGCTATATAGGTGTCTGGGATTGTCCTATCTCGGCCCAACACCCGGTAGTCTTCGTCATTAGGATGCCATTCGGTGCTCAATATCGAAGAAGGTCACCTTCGGGAAGATCTCGGGAGGCAATCCACGGGCGGAATTCAGATTGGTAAATACTCATTGATCTGTATAATATTTACATCTCTCTCTCTCTCTCTCTCTCTCTCTCTATATATATATATATATATATATATATATATATATATATATATATATATATATATATATACTATCTGTTGTCTCTGTTCATATACATAAATAAACATTCAAATATTACATGCGTCTACATACACACCTCTTTACGTCATAATAACGAAATCTGGAAGAAAATTCCTTTGGTTTTAATATTATAGAGTTGTTAGACTCTTTATTATAACATCTTCTTGTGCATTAATGCCTGTGTAGGTGTCGACATTGGTGCGTACCTTGCGTGCGTTCGTGTGTGCGTGCGTGCGTGTATGCGCCAGTAGAGGTGTGCATATACTCAGGTATCATAATAGGCGTCCTTCTTCGTGAAGAAGATGTGCGCCACTTCGAGAGAGGCTCGTTGATAATTAATTTATCGCGGAAGAGTGTGTTATCACGGTGTAAAATGATTGATTACTTGTTACAATCATGTTATAGCAATGGCGTTATAACAGATAATGAATAGAAGGACGACTTGCTATAATAGATACAAATTATCACGAAACAATATCATTATGATCTGATTAGTGGGGCTCTAGGAATATTAGCAATATATATATATATATATATATATATATATGTGTGTGTGTGTGTGTGTGTGTGTGTGTGTGTGCACATATATTGATAACATGTCTGCAGGCATGCGTCTGCGTGAATGTATATATGTGTGTGCATGTGCGTTTTGTGTCTCTTGTGTCTGGTGTGACTTGTGCGTGTTGTGTGTACGATGTCTGCGCGAGTTGTATTTGGTTGTGTCTGGATGTGTGTTCGTATGTGTGTATGGATGTGTACTTGCGTGTATGCGTTTGTGCGTGTGTTTATAACAAGGCATATGCACAGGTTTAAATTATGTTTGTAATCATTCTAAACTGTAGCACAGCTATCACCTGACTACTGAATAACAAGTAGACTAAATTTCTTGCCCAATTTAATTTGATTCAAGTCGAAGTAGGTTGATATTGTGATAACTCTTTCTAAGTGCTTCTGCGTTTGATTAATTTTTTACGCAAATGAAATATGCCGATTATTTCATTTAATTTTAATTAAAAACTCAACGGACCTATAATTGAAAAACTAAGAAATAATATTCTAAAGGTTTAAGAAATGGGGGATGGGGTAGGGGGTCTTTTAAAGAGAGGCAACGGCCGCAATAATCAGACGATTGGAAAATGAATGTCTGTGATTGTGTCAAGCAATGGTGATATATGACGGATGCCAACATGAAAGGTAGCTGGAAGAATAGAATAAGTCAAATGGTGTGTGCGCGCGTGCGTACGTATGTGCGTGTGTGTGCGCGCGCGTGTGTGCGTATGTGTGTTCTCATTTATCCAGTGATTGATAATTGATTTCTGATTTAGATGGGGGGGGGGGGGTTAACGATTATGTTTTATGCGCAGCCAGTTACTTATTCATAATTAATATGAAGATGCCGATACAACGCTGTCATTATCACACGACTACCGTAAATAGGTCATTGACAAACTACGAGTTACAACTCTGCACGACATCACGTGTGTATCACTTAAATTGTTATCGATGTCTCGATGTGGTTATGATATTGGATTCTTTTCGGAACAATATCAGCACAATGGGAACAAAAACTCCCGTAAAGCAAATTAAGCCGAATTATTGCGTTGACATGCAATCATAGCGCGGGTCTATATCTGAAGGAAAAGGGGAGGAGGCTTCTTAACAAGATACAGTTTGTGGCTTATATTAATGTGTACGAATGTTTTACGTACAGAAAGAGAAATGAGCTTTCTGTTATAAACGTGGGTAAAGTTATTAAATAAATTTTGGCCCTATACGGTCCGTCGCCACAACTCTCATAGGAAAGAAGTATATTATCGCAGTAAATAAATATAATTTTGTGCAAGATTGCTCTTTGGTAGCAACCTCTATGTATATGAGGGCTCTAAATAGGCCGAAATAGCTCCAACGGTAACGAAACGAAGCGAGAGATGAAACATATTTCGGATATAGCCGGGTTGGGGTTTGAACATAGATACCAGAGATCTACGATCAACTACGCTACTAGTCAGACTTATCATAAAGAGGTTATGCTTTGGAGGAGGGCGGTGGGGGCGTAAGAATGAGGAGAGTTGCCTATTTTATTAATGTATTTAATATATCTGTTGTCAAAAGAATAACTTTAGTCCAGCATCTGACTCATTCTCCTTGTCAGCATTGTACTAGTCAATGTTTATTTAACGTTGGGTCATGTCGCGTGAATTAATTATTAAGTGCATGCGCAAGGACAAGATGTCAGATTAGATATCAAATATGATGTAATATTATCTAAAAATAGATTGTAATAATTTTGGTTTTATTATCTGTATTATATCAATATAATTTTCACAAAAATATTTTATATTGGTCGCAGTAAAGGCTACTTGCCGCTTAGAGTATAGGTCTACAATAAGGCGTTTGATATTGTGTGTTATACCTTAGGTTATATTTAAATGCAAAACATCGCTGCTTTACGGCCGCTTCGACGCTATTGGTGAAACAATGAAAGAAAACGCCTTTAAACATAACCACCGTATGGATTTGAACCCGGACACGAAAGGTCGGTGGCCAGTTATGCTACCAATTAGCTCTTTGTATAAATATACGATTCCATTTTGTGAATATCGCCGGCCGTCTACTTAGATTAGCTTGCCGACACTGCTGCGAAATAGATTACTCACCTCTGTCTCGTTGACTCATTGAATTCCTTATCAATCTATTTAAGGCGATCCAGTCGTACTCAAACCCACCCAGTCGCTTACTCAT
Source organism: Paralvinella palmiformis (assembly GCA_025642065.1). Classification (NCBI taxonomy): domain Eukaryota; kingdom Metazoa; phylum Annelida; class Polychaeta; order Terebellida; family Alvinellidae; genus Paralvinella; species Paralvinella palmiformis. The sequence goes on along the minus strand of JAODUP010000314.1, from coordinate 309,943 downwards.
TTAGGAAATATGTATTACACAATATCTTATTGACGTTGTTGGCTGGGGATTTAACCTTTACTTAATAATTTGTCACATTCCCTTTTGATCAATTATATTTTTAATACCTTGGCCCTTTACAAACATATACATTTTAATTTTTGGTTTCAGGCATTGAACGCAAGAAGTTGTGTTTTGTGTGTGTGTGTGTGTGTGTGTGTGTGTGTGTGTGTGTGTGTGTGTGTGTGTGTGTGTGTGTGTGTCATCACGTGACTATTTGCCATCTAGGAAGCCAGAGTGTTGTGTACTGGCCGAATGCAACCCGTTCGCGTCGCCGACAAGCGATATGCTTAACCAGAACCTCTAGAACATCGTGTCCTAAATTAGGTAACTGGATAGTGGATCTTGTAGCTGAACTAGATCCAGAATAGATTAGATACATTAAAAACCTTTACTGCCTTGTTCTGTCATGTCACCATTGTAGTGGCTATAACAAATTTGAAATGTGTGCGCGTGTGTGTGTGCGTGTGTGCGTGTGCGTGTGTGTGTTTGTGTGTGTTTTAGCTGTGTATAATAAAGCACAGGCACAGAGAATCTCGAACCGTGAATTCAAACTCTGGACGTTTTTTCAGGGACTGAATCCAGAGTGGCGACTTTTCTTGTTGAGACATATGAGATGTGTCACCATTCCCTGCGTGTGTGTGTATGTGTGTGTGTGTGTGTGTGTGTGTGTGTGTGTGTGTGTATGTATGTATGTGTGTGCGTGCGTTTGTGTATGCGTGTGTGTGTGTGTACTTTGTGTGTATTTGTGTAGGTATGTATTCATAACAGAAGTGCGCTTATAACTTGCTGTTATTCCCGATGACACGGTTCTTAGACTAATTCTGTGTACACATATATCATGTAGAGATTCGAATACAACAATAATCGTCTTAAGATAATATTATTCTAATACTATCACTGAGGTGTTGTATTATTTATGCGAACTGTAATAGACTATTTTCTGTAACATGACGAACATGCCATATATGTTCTTTATAAAATTCATTGCTTTTCACATCGAAGATGCCTAGAATATGTAAGAAAATTGTATCTGCACTAAAGTAGACCCGTAAAACAGATATGTCGGCATTTATTCAAAAAGACGCACACCAAGAGAAAACTTTATGTGTATATATGTATGTTATTTTTCATCAATGCAAGTTTTCACCTATTTATATATATATAATATATATATAATATATATATATATATATATATATATATATATATATAATATTAAATAAAATAAGCTAAATAGTTATCGAAGTAAATAATCTTCAGCATATTACTAAAACTTTCAGAAACGGTATGTTAAGAATGTCAATGGCCAATACTACATACATTCGATGTGAGGTGTGTGGAAATGTAAACAGTCTTGTTTCAAAGAAAATATCAAAAGAACATTTTTATGTAAATAGCGATGCTTACTGTATATAATTTAGTTGAAATGAAATATGTGCATACATCGTTTAGTAGAATTCACAATTAAAATGTAAATGAAAAAAAAAACACCAAAAAGGCTTCCCAACACCCACGGGGGAATGCAATGCTCTCCCATTTTTCAATTCAGACTGGGGATAGCGTCAATCAGAAATAATAATAATAATAATAATAATAATAATAATGTAAATTTAATTAAGCATATTTAGTAGCAGGAACGTTTCAACTGATCTGAACATTGATACCCCAAATAATATGTATGTAAAATGTTAATAAGGTATTGGAAAGATAAAAATTATTTATCGCTAAAAACCGTGAATAGATGAGTTTTCATAACAATATTTAAACTTTTCAAGAGATCAATCACTTCTAATTTCCACTGACAACTTGTTTCATCAAGTGGTAGTTGCGATATTAAATGCACAGTCACATACCGATATGGGCCAAAACACCAGTATCTATCTACCTACCTACATACATACAAGCGATATTTAGCACCATAGGACGTGTGTACATTGTAAAACCAAAGCATCAAGAACTGAAACCTTTGGTACACCTGATAGAAAAATGGAAAATCAGACAAAACACCATGAATAGACACTCCCTAGGAGCATTGTTTCAGATAAGATTTAAACCACTGAAGTACTATACCTAAAAACGGAACACGTCTTTCAACGCAACGAAACGTCGATTGTAATCAACTGTATCGAATGCAGCAGACAGGTCTAAAAGACTAAATAAAACGGGCTTACATTGAATCTATTAAACCATTAAACAATGGGTCATATTTTCGTATGAATTAATCATATTTGAGGGCAGTCTGAATTTTTCGTAGTACTTTGTTCAAAACACTGAAAACAGTCATTTGGCTTCCCTTGTATGCTTTGGTCTTTTTACTGTAATATTCTGATTTGGTAGAGGCATGGTATTTTTAACTTTTTCTGACTTTGAATACTTCCTAATGAACATACAAACCAGTCCGGATCTATCGCCTTTCGCAATACCTCCTGTGTCTCTGAATCCTGTATTTCCTTATTCTATGATGGAAATAATGATTTTCTTGTCATTTCCTATATGCTTAGAGAAGCATCCTGATCCATAAGGTCCCCTAATAAGCTGTTATAGAGATCCACCAGTTGATCAATATCATCTGATGAATCCAATATCAGAGAAGATAACCTCAGATCATCAACAGTAACATCTGTATCAAGCAACTTGTATCTTGTATTTCCTATATGGAATCTCTATTTGTATTAAAATCACCTAAGATCAAGATATGACCAATCCTGGTATCGAGAGGGGCGACAAAGTTTGAAATTTCTTTCAAGAAATCTGCAGGTATCAGACAATGTTTCTTAACTGGGTGTAATCGGCAAATAATAGTTACACTAACATTTACCCAGCTGCCTATCAAAACATTTGGCCTTAAACCGCAAAGCCGTTTCACACTTAAAACACATCGCAAATAAGGAGGTTGGCGAAATATCCAGCTGGAGTCACAACACCAACAATTTCCTGGTCTGAAACATTGCCAGTCAGCAACAGTTTCGTAAAAAGAAGCACATTGATATCTATATGTTTAACAACATACGATACATATTGATAAAAAAAACTGCAGTAACCTATCTGATAGTTATGTTATCTGCATTCCTCTGGCAATCCCAATGTATATTGAAATCACCTAAGATTAGCAGATGGCCGCTGTTGGTAGCAAGAGCCAACAAATCCCGAGAATTCCTTGAAGAAATCTGCTGCTTTCAGGCCATTTTTCTTAGTGCAGTGTAATCGGTAGATAATGGTTATAGAACACTTATCCCCCCCAGATACAACAGTCAGTTGGTAATTTTCAAAAGACTTAGTCTGAAAGCGCAAATGGGTTTCACACTTCAACGAATCACGGAAAAGAATGCCGGCTCCCCAACCTTTCTTGTGAATCCGAGCTGCAGGATGGAATGAATATCCAGCTGGAGTCACCTCACCAACAATGTTCTGATCTGAAACATTACCAGTCAGCCAAGTATCTGTAATGACAAGAGCATCAAGATCCAGCTCATTAACAACATCAGACATTTCATCAGATTTATTACAGATCGACTAATAATTAGAAACTATTACTTACACTTTGTACAGCTGAGTCATTATATGGTGTTATTGGCACAGTAATCAAATTACTTGCATCAGACTCCATCTGCTTTGGATGTTTTCCACTACGTGGGCGCATCGTTAAACAAATGGTATTACCACCATAAGGTCGTAAGGCAAGCAACCGATCCTTAGTATAATTCATTACATAGAAAGAAATAAGTGAAAAGGAAATTCTGGTGGTTACACAACAACAACGTCAACAACTCTCAACCATTAACGGACACAGCCAAAAATCGGGTTCTTAACGTAAACCATTGACCTAAAAGAAAACTAGACCGAACATGGCCGCCGATTTGATGGCAAACAGGTTCCAACTTCCGGTCTTGGAAAAAGGAACGCAGACTGCAAAATCGGGTTTATAAACATGGTGAATTATTGTTGTGATCATTGACCTAAAAGAAAACTAGACCGAACACGGCCGCCGATTTGATGGCAAACGGGTCCCAACTTCCGGTTCGTGGAAAAAAGGAATGCAGACTGCAAAATCAGGTTTATAAACGTGGTGTGTCGTTAGTTGCATAAGCGTGGGCGTGGAAGTAATACAAATGGGATATCTTTTCATCGGTAAGTATAAGGAACACATTTAAAATAGCTGTTAGAGCGTGGATGTTTGGCGGGAAATTAAGCTTAACGTAATTATTATATTTAGTCCGTTTGACAACCCCCGGCCTATCACTGGCGTTTGATCCCAACTAAACTAGATCTACGAACTTCCCTAAAACTAAATTTACATATTTCATGGCATATAATTGGAGAGGAGTAATACAGATTCTCTGCACACACAAAATTATAATGCACAGATCACAATAACTGTCCGTATTCATAGGTTCAAAACTCGAAGCGCGGCCGCTTCGACGTTGGTCACGGCGGCCCAATCCACTGAGTGCTCGGTCTAGTTTTCTTTTAGATCGGTGTTGTAAACACTGAAGTGGGCGATAATAGAGAGCGTCAAATGATCAGTTAAAAAGCAAATACAAAAAATAAATAAAATAATCAAAATATAATCAACTTATACTAATGCAAATTAAATCTGTATTACATAATAGTGGCAAATAGGCCAATTTCACTGGTGTAACTTATCTAATAGCTGAACTATCCGAGAAATATTCCGGTGCCATACTGGTCATACATCCCGCCATTCAAATATATAGATCAACAATCTGTTCATTCCATCCAGTTGAAGAACAACGTCTGGCTCAGGTTCTTCAAATCTCTATCAGACGCTCGCCCACTCCAGTGAGATGTAGATCAATATCTTCATTAATGCACTCGGATGTAGATTAATATATGCCTCTATCCACTAAGATGAAGATGACTATCCGCCTCAATCCATTCAAATATGTATTAGTATCTGCCTTGGTCCAATCGGATGTATATCAGTATCTCACAAACGTAAATAAAAACCTCTGCCAAGCGAGGTTTAGACGTCAAGGAAGTAATAGGGTGTATCCTCCACTGGGAGCTAGGTAGTTATAAAGATGTCAACTGATAAATTGTTTAAGCAAAAATAGATATGTGTTTATGTAAGACAGGTTTTTCTGCTAAATAGTATATAACCAAGATAGGCACTTTATAAATACTGTATAACGAAAAGAGGCATGTACTAATAATTGTATGACAAAGGCCTTCTGTACATCAGGGTGGGGCTCAAAGATGCAAAAGGATTGTGCATCTTTGACGTTCTCGATATCAGATTGGCTCTGAAAGCTGCAGGAGGATTGTGCGTCTTTGACCTCCTCAACATCAGATTGGGTCTCAAAGATGCGCAAGGATTGTGCCCAAAAGATAGCGTCGAAGATATACATGTCTAACGTAAAGGTTGTGTACCTAGTGTAGATATAGTTGATTCCAGATTGTGTATCTAGGAAAAACATGCTTTATATAATATTATGCAGTTTAGATAGAGACAGACATGTGTTATATGACACAGTGTATAAAAGGCAGGCGTACTTTCATGAAATTTATTTAAAACATCAATCCGTATATGTATTATTTAATAGCTAGATATATAATGAAAATATTTATACTCATTGCTTATTAAAGCATTTTCCGTTATATTACGTTTTTGGCGAAGTAATGCCATTTTGGAACTCATCACTTCATGTGTGTATATAATTAAGTTTTCGTTATTTAACACCAATGTTCAAACTATAAGCTGCAATCTCGGTGTCAGTGCTCAGATATCAATTATCAGTGCCGGGTTCTAAATATGGCTGATTGTCCTCAGATATGATCATGTCTAAACCGGATCGCGCCCAAGGCATCATTAGTATTATCAAGATCATAATCATTAGGATCATCATCATCATCATCGTCGTCGTCGTCGTCGTCGTCATCATCGTCATCACCATCCGGAATAGCATCAACAATGACGACAAAAAACAACAATACCCGCGTGTAACTTAGAAATCAAATCGTTTCCACAATTCGGCCATAAAGTGGCACCCCCCTTCAAATGGATGTGATCGTATATGAAATATTAAATTAGCTATACTTCCTTTGGTCAGTTCCCAAATATCCTGTTCCGAGGGATATTTGTGTGCTAATGAATTGAACATAAAATTTGTAAGTCTGTAGTAAGAAATGATCTTTTACACGAAGAAAAATAATTATGTCATTCAAACAACTTATATATATATATATATATATATATATATATATATTCAAATGTTTGTACTGTATGGCCTATCACGACCGCTTTACCAGCAGAACAGAATTTATGTTACTATTACTATATATTAATATGTAATTTCCTTGTCTTTATTACGCCCACAGTGTGATTGCACTAAGGTAAGTGTTTTTATCTACCAAAGTTTATATCCACTTACTGCTGACTTGTTGGTACACTTAAAACATTTACATTTAGTCTAGTTCCTGTAGGTTATGGCTCTAGGTTTCGTCTCTCGTTTGCGGTGCTGCATGAAGCTGCTCGGTTTTCACGTTTTGTTTCTATTCACGTCACAATAGCAATTTCGCAAACAACAAAGCAAAGACGACACCATCGGTGGATTGCCACTAATTAGAATTAGTCATTAATAATTAGGTCATAATGGATAAACTGGTCATATGATCCAAGCCCGGTTTTACTATTTACTTCTTGTTGGTAGATCCCTATGCATGGTAGATCTAGCTAAAGATATCCCAAATTAGAGTTTTGCCTAGGTATTATATATATATATATATATATATATATATATATATATATATATATATATATATATATATATATATATATATATATAGTAAACGAGAAGATAGATTTATGAATTTTCTTTCTTCAATATATGTGTTATTTATGCAATTTTACTATCTCACGGAAAATATATTGCATTTTTATGCTGTCTTCATATGTTTATGGGGAACATTTACAACAGATCCATCAAAGCACCCGCACACCAACCCACATACACACACACATTGATGTATTTCCTAAACAGTCACTGTATATAGTCAGACCAGTCTGATGACAAGTAAGTTGGCTTTCACCGTAAATCGTATGCAGTTTCAAAATAGATAATTGTGACATTATCTTTTAAGTGACTAGTCAATTACCATCTCTGTCATTTCACTTGTTATTATCAAACCATATCATCCACGACGCAGGTGAAAGTGGCTTGCGTACACAGAAGTACGTCTACATGGTTTACGGCTAATTATATATGTCAGCCAAAGGTAGGGTGACATTATGATATTGGCGAAAGGCAGTTCTGAGGCTTGAAACGGCAGTCATATGATATAACCGTTTTCTTATTTTCGCGTTATGATAATGTGTAATCCAACACCCCCCCCCCTTCCCGCTGCTTTTCCATTGCTATATCTCGTAGGTCAGAAACGAGCATCATCTCTGGATGTCTGTACAGCGCGGATTGTCCTTTCATAGGTGTAACCCCCCTCCTCCCCACCTCACGTATATATTCGCTGATTTAGGGGATGTACCACTGAGATCTCACAAGACAATTACATTATTTTAACTGCATTATTTTTATCTTCACTTTGTTGTGTTATCATTAATTTTGGAGAATATGTCATTAAAACTGGGATTCCAAAGTGTCTGGTACGAGTAAACCAAGATTTGAATTAAAATTCCATAATATTCAGTTTAAATATCTTAAATATTTCATTATTATGCAGTACATAAATTGTAGAAGTGGCAACCATATTATTCTGCTTGCAAGATTTCGCATACGAGCAGATAATTGATAAATGGTTGGCTAACGTAATTAGCTTAGTACTGTTGTAAACAAAATAATCGATATACATTTTTTTGGCATCCTCAGAATTTTTCTCCGTCCCAAAAAATTCCCTTTTGTGGGACTTTAGTCGATAAATATTTGGTAACGTTATGATGCTACTGAATCGCTGGCCTATTTAAATCATCACGACGTTGATAAATGTTATGAATTATTAACTATTTTAGAATAATTGGACATTGATTTGAACCATATTTCATGCCCGTTCGGATTAAAAGCTGTTTAGTTCACATGAAATTAGCTTCTTCAGCAAACCAAATATCTGAGATTGCTTCAGCTGCTGATGTAATTATCCGGTTCGCGTTCAATTAATGCCAACAAAAATTCCTAGGTCTCGCTGATTGGCTAACAGAAGCAACCAATCATATTATACACTTCACCGGGTGGCTGGTCAGTGCGTCGCATCATTCACCTCGATATGGGGGAGCCACGGTCTGTTTACATTTATTTCCAAATTACCATGACAGCTCAACACAATCTAAGGACACGTTGTTATACATATTCTTCACGTCACTCCACTTACAAAACTCAGTTGATCAACATCGGCAACTAGCCCCGTACGAATAATGCTAACCGGTACCTCCTGGCCACTGATGCAAACTAAATTAATAACCGACGCACGCGCAGTAAATCTTAGGCGTCAGCCGGGTGTCCAGACGAGTAGACAAGCCGTATCTTATCCGACGTGAAGTAACCGATTCTTAAATGTCACGACTAGATTAGATTACATCACACCTCGTCCGCTGCCAAGAAGCTATTGGGCAGGGAGAGGTTGCGCCGCGGGAAATGGTGTCGTGAGCGTGCAAACGCGATCGTGACGTCACACCTGGTTAACCAATAGGAGATCCGCATTGTCTACAGACGCTTTAGGTGCTGGCCGCGGGGAGGGTCTATTTGTTGTTATAGCTTTGATACAAGATACTAATCAGATTAGCAGCAAGTATATTATTGTTTATCGAGTGCCAGTTGCTGCGGTCACGTGACTTATATACCACCGGTAATATCTTACCACCAAAAGTTATCATTTTCTGATGAATGATGCCTAGATGCTTTGAACACACACACACACACACACACAGAGAGAGAGAGAGAGAGAGAGTTTCAACTCTATTCCTATCACAACCACCCCCGTGAGCTACCGCTCTGTGTACCAGATGTATACCAGATGTGTACCGGATGTATGCTCTACCTATATCAGAAATTCATCAGATGTGAGCTTCATTCATCGGTTCCATTACCGTATCACGTGACTCCTGTCAATAGAAATGGAATCGCCTCCGAGGCAAAAACCGTGACGTCACGACCGTTGAAGTATGACGTGCGTTAGAATTCTTATTACGTCAGCAAACTTTATTCGTAAAAAGTGTTCCAGTATGAAGAAATAGATCACGTCGACGGATTGGCGTGGGCATATCTGAAGGTTGTTTCGTCTTTCACTTCGCCTCATTACATTTGCAGGTCGCTCGGCCCGTTTAGCCTACCATGTGCACACATGTGGCCCTAAAACATCAATCATCATCATCATCATCATATCAGTGGACAGAATACCACGCTGGAAACTTCCAGGTCAGAGTTCGAATCCCAGCAAATCCACCGTTTGTGAGATGAAACCCTCAAGTAATGCTTTCACAGACAGACAGACAGACAGACAGACAGACAGACAGACAGACAGACAGACAGACAGACAGACAGACAGACAGACAGACAGACAGACAGACAGACAGACAGACATAGTCACTCACTCACTCACTCACTCACTCACTTATTACTCACTATGTCCAGCATATATTTGTTACTGAAAACCAGAAATGATCGTTTATAGCTCAGTGTAATGTTTAAGTAATAAATCAATATTTGACGCTGTCCACTTAGATGTTTATAAATAACTGACTCGGTTCTCTCACTTCTAAATCAGTTTCTAGTTCAATACACTCAACTGGAAATCCCCATTTGGCTAAGACCAGTCGGTTGTAGATCCATAAATATGTAGTTCAATCCACTTAGCTGTAGATCAATATAAAATAGAATCCCCCAAAAATCCTAGTTTGTATTTAGAGCTTTTTTAACGTAATGGGACTTGAACCCAGAGGCCAAGAATTAATACGACTTGGTAGTAAGCATCAAGTTACGCACCGATTCAGTTGTTTATAACTGTAAATAAAAGCTTCTTGGTATCAGTCGATAATAATAATAATAATAATAATAATAATAATAATAATAATTTGATTCTGTTTTATAATTATATTAGTCAACCACAAACAGTAAAAGTCGCTTATAGATTAGTTATAAATTGTTCGTGGACATGTCCCTAGCTGACTCTAACATTCAAATACTTTCTTAATTCCCACGGAGGCATAGAACGTCCTTGACATTTGTCACGTGGGCGTTTACAGTTCAGTGGTACGATATCTGGAGGGAGCCCACCAAACGTCGATCAACGGGTAATGAAATTCGAATTCGTGAACTTTGATTAGGCGTGAAGCTCCCTAACAGCTGAGCCCCTGAGTCGCGCGGGGGCGATGTGCCGGGGAAGCTATTTACTGCCGAGAAAAACAATTGAGCCATATCGTTGTAGTGCTTAGTAATGGCTGCGGCAGCAGCTGTCTATAGTAGAAACGATCAGCATACGAACCTCTACAAAGCATATCTCAGGGTACAGGATTATTCATTACATCGACTTGCTCCGGTAGTTGGTAGGATTTGGAATTGTTAACCTGTTGCATTCTGGTCAATCCCTCTATCGACTCAGCCATGATATACGCTGCATGTGATGCGAGAAGGGGAAGTCGTATAAAGTGAGAGACGGTGTCTGTACTTGATTGGTTTGTTTATAGCTTTGGCGCCGGTCACACCTGGGACATATGGCTGAGAGGGGTCTCCTCGGTGAAACATCCCACAAACAGAGGTATTAGCGTGATTCGAACCCGCAACCAGAAGGTTTGGAGCGCAATGCTTTAATCACTGCGCCATCTGAATGGTCATGTCTTTCTGACGCGAGCGTCTGTTGGGGGCGGGATGTGTGTGTGTGTGTGTGTGTGTGTGTGTGTATAACGTGAGACCCAATTAGGTGTGAGGTCAGTCAGGGTTGTGATTAATTTGTTAATTTCGATTCGGTGTCGACCAAGTTAACATTTTATGAACAATATTTGTTAATTATTGGTTGACCTGAGATAAAATGTCAACTTAAGTGGGATAGAGTTAATGAGTTAAATATGGAATGTTACAGGCAAAGTGGGCAGGTAATTACATAGGCAGGTAGACAGGCAGGTGTGCATTGGTAGGTAAATAGGCGAGCACATAAGTGCCAACAGCTAACTATATAGGACGGTAGTTATAACTAGCTAATTTTGTTATTTGTATTGAGAAATTCGACTGGTAACAATTTTGCTAGAAGGCTCCTGTACACATACAAGTACAAACACGCAAGCACGCAAATAGAAAATAGATATACACACAAATAAACACGCACACAAACACGCACACAGACAGACATACAGACATAGACGCGCGCGCGCACACACACATACACACATAAACACACACACACACACACACAAACACACACAATATAAACACACACAAACGCACTTGTCCGCTCAATCATACACACGCATGTACAGTCTGTATCTAGTTACGGGACTTCACCCTCAACGGAATTGTGGTTACTTCAGAACCTCGGAAGGTCAAGTTAGTATAACTACAGACATTCAAAATAACGAATATACTAGTTAACCTGGAAAAAAACAAAAACATAAGTCAGGGATAATAATATTGGAAAGCGCCTTAGAGCAGCTTCCAGCTGAATAGGGCGCTATATAAATATCACATATTATTATTATTATTATTATTATTATTATTATTATATTACTACACCATCCTATCAGTTTTCAATTAAACCTTAAACACATGAATATTCAATCAAGTTTAATGAACTAAACCTTTACTTCATCTTTTTTGATACACTAATAAACACAGGCCACGAATAGGCTGATTCATGGATAACATCTGTATGATAATGAATATTTCATGATTAAGGTTGTGGAAATAGAGGTGCTACTTACATATCTACCCACCTACCTACAACCCCCTTTATATATATATATATATATATATATGGTCACATGGGTAGAGCGCGAGACAATTTACCTGTGGCTGTGGCCAGTCTGTGCGGGAGGTCGCAGTTTCGCACCGCGTTGAGGGCACTATAGTAGGGGAAGGTTTTCTCCACTGAACATGCCATTTATTGTAAATTCTAAATTTATTTAGAATTAGTCTCCGTGGGAAGCTGTAAATTACAGAACATTTCGCCATTATATATATATATATATATATATATATATATATATATATTATACTTCACACACACACACACACACATACACACACACACACACACACACACACACACACACACACACACATATATATTTATATATATATAGGGATAGAAAGAGGCATAGAGTGAGAGGGGAGAAATAGACACATGGGGGGGGGGATAAGAGCGAGGAGTGAAGAACAATAGGGCGAGAGAAAGAGATTTAATAACATTGTCACAACGGATGATCTTACACAAACAACATGGTCATCTACGGGCCGCCATCTTACGACCAGTCAATCATTCACCTGACTCTGTTTGTGTAACACGGCTAACATAAATGATGACGTAACTCATTGTTATACGGCTAATCCGATCATAACAGCAATCTTTAAAAACTGATCCAGAATGGTATACCACGCCTACGTCATAATATGATAACATCTCCAGAACTATTCGGCATACAAACTACACTCATACATCTGAGAATGTCTGTTTGATCTCTTGTCGTTATAACGAAATATTGAGACTTCAAGTCAATAAGGTGATTGTTTATCTAGCAGAGTATCTAGCGTAGCAGACTCCAACAGCATGGATTCGAACGCAGAAGGCTAGATAACGGGATTGACGCACCTGATAACAAATGTTTTACCTGCATTTTGATTTGACGCAAGTCTTTTTTCCCGGCTAATTAATATCTACCCTTAGCACTATTAAATGGCGCCTGATAGTAAAATGTGTGCCATATTCTTATCTGGAAGTGAGTGAGTGAGTGAGTGAGTGGTCGAGATTTTGACGTGCTGTATAATGTGTCTCCATGGTAATACCCTCTACTTATATCAATTAAGTCTACTAACATCAAATAGTTAGTTTGGCTTCTGTTTAGGTCTATATATGATCTATTTCGGGATGATTGATCGATTGACGTGATTGGCTGTCCCCTTAAATTGGGATATATATATATATATATATATGACAGAGGATGGCCCCGGATTGATAATCAGTTCGCTTCCTGCGTTTGAACACAACGATATATCTATAATCACATACTTTTCCAATTATCTTTACAATATTGCATCATGCCGGTTGACCTCGAAATGATAACCTGCTTCGCTTTTCTGCTTTTGAACGCAAATACACGTCCATTATTATCATAATTCATATAGCGTCCCGATAACCTCGGCGTGAATTCTGTCTATTATTCGCGAACTCAAGCATACATTTTTTGTAAATAAATAATTTTTAAATACGTAAGCAGACATTTTATTTTACAATATTCCATAGATTAAATAACGGATCTCTGTAGAGTTTCTAACCCGATATGTTAATGGACTGCCATGTTGCGTAAGCGACTCAGTGAGCCCCATTAGTGACTAATGGAGTCCTACTTCTTGGTTTCTAGGAAAATACTTTTATTAATAATAAATTAAGAATGAGACAATTAGGTTTTCTAGTAAGCAATAAGGTCGTTGTAATATTGACTACATATCACAATATATATATATATATATATATATATATATATATATATATATATATATATATATATATATATATATATGTGTGTGTGTGTGTGTGTGTGTGTGTGTGTGTGTGTGTGTGTGTGTGTGTGTGTGGTGTATGTGTGTGTATATCCTGTGCATCTATCTTGAATAAAATATACAGATGTCGGTTTGGTGTACCAGGATATTACTGATAACGAAGTATCACGTCCTTGGTAATGATGATAATGATGATGATGATGACGTTGATGATTATGATGATGATGATGATCATCATCATTATCACGATACTAAAAATTATGATGAAGACGAAAATTATTAAAATGATAGGGCTGATATTGGGGATGATGATGATGATGATGGTGATGATAATGATGATGACCATTATATCGACACATTATGCTGCTATTTCCACACATTTGTTTACCAGTAATGTTTATATTATGTTTACCATCTTTCTAACATCCGAACATCACAGTTAAGTCGAGACGAAGTATTAATGAAGGTTCTCGCTGACCTAACAGAGAGAACCTCGGAAGTAATGTCTTATGATGTATGGGTTATGATGTACATAAACCGGAAGCTGCTGGCCGCCACGTCAACGAAGAGTAAACACATGTGATGGATATCACGTGATCACGCTGACGTTATGTCAACGGTTGTCACGTTGATTTCTTTTGTTAACTCTTCCAATTTCTTAATCTCCCCGTCTCTCTCTCTCTCTCTCCCTCTCTCTCTCTCTCTCTCTCTCTCTCTCTCTCAGCCACTCTCTTACACACACGCACACACACGTACACACCCAACACATGATTCACTTAATCAATCTATCTATTGATATATCTATTTGTATACCGCCCAATTTGGCCTTATGGGTACGGTGTGTAACTATTTACCTATGGTTATGGTCATGAACCCCAGCCGTGGCACTATGGTAGGAGTTTTTCATCCAACCAGGCAACTGACAAGGTTTTCTCCACCAAATATGCCATTTATTGTAAATTTTGAATTTATTTATAATTCGTTCCAGTGGCGAAGCTATGTGTGAGTGAGTGAGTGTGCGTGCGTGCGTGCGTGCGTGCAGTCGATTTTAGTGATGAATTAAATTTATCATGTGATGTTTATTTAAAGCCCGATCCACACTTTTATCTCATCTCCCGAACTATAAACATTATTGGCAGTAAATTTGACCCCCCAAAAAACCACCCAAATCTCAGGCAACTGATGTCAATGAGAGGAGTAAATGTTGTCATAATTGGTGATGTCATATTATTTTAAGATGAAACATGAACAAGACTCGGTGCAGACGTTATAAGGAACGTGGAATATAGAAATATCAATGTCCTGTCGAGATATTTACGAGGCTAATGAAGACACGATTACACGTGTCCTGACAAAGGGAAGGCTAATGAGAGAGGGATTGGAAATACGTTGTTAGTTGACAAGCTGGCAAAGGTAGCAATACAAATATCAGGACAACAACAACAACAACAACAGCAAGGCCATACAGTCATGGTCACTGACCGATTATCTCCATAAAGCGATTACAATATGGTGAAGACGAATGAAGATAATTAATGTATTAAATAGATAAATACTACACGTATATTAATTAACTTATTAATGAAGATATATGATTGTCGTCGTCGTTGTTGTTGTCCAGATCGGGAGGGGGGCTGTTATTTATGTTATTTTAAATAACAGCATGGTGACGATTTCTTCACAAACATGACGACAGATTGTAAGTTGATGAATGTACATGATGTCATATAACAAGATGATAATAACATGATTACAAATGCAATATTTTCAGGATTGATGATAGCTTAAATGAACGTCCTTGATTCATCTATTTCTTCCTCACTGTTGTCATTATCAGTTATTAATTATAATATTTGTTATATATATATATATATATATATATATATATATATATATATATTATTTTTTATATATATATATATATATATATATATATATATGTGTGTGTGTGTGTGTGTGTGTGTGGTTGTATATATATATATATATATATATATATATATATATATATATATATATATATATATATATATATATATATATATATATATATGGAGGGTAGCTAGTTCGTAGAGTATAACACATAGTGCAGGATAATAACCCAGCTGCTTATCACGTAAAGATGCCGTTAATGTAAGGATGTTATGACTGGATGAGAAAGAAAAACTAGATAATGGTTGTTGAGTATTTTGAGAGACGACTTGGCCTTCTCAAAAGACAATAATACCATCCCGAAACAACGATGTAAGCAGAACTGTCATATTTAAGTGTCAGTCTTATCTACAGACGTCCGCTGTGGCCGAGACGATTCTTCCGCGCAAATTCGCCATTCTCCACAGTCGTGACTTATAAGGACAAAATATCACGACAAAATTTGCTTTTCATTTGGTGCTCTCTCTTGTTGCTGTTGCTGTTGCTGTTGCTGTTCTTGTTGTTTTATGGCCATTAGTTTACATATATCTTTCCGTCTAGTCCGTGGACAGAATATCAGTTTTGTGGCCGACTAGTTTTTGGTCCAATTCGACGCTGCGGACGAATTCTTTATTCATGGAAGACGGTGAAGTAATCGAATTGGCGACGAATGAAACGGCGGAGATTCGACAATATGCAAATGCCTTCCATTGGTTTGAATATTTATGTTCTGCCCTATAGGCCTCGTTCCCGCTTAAGACCACTATCTGTCAGATGTGGACAATTTTAGGAGCTGATAAGTCCTAATTTAGTGACAATGACCAACACTCTGCCATGATACTAAAATGCTCTTACTTTCTAGACAACAGAACCCGTTCATTACTGTAAACGACGTAAACAGAACTTCAATACGAACGCCCATGATTGGCCAGTATGTTCCGACGACTTGTGCATATTCATGAGGAGAGATCGAGTACCCCCCTCACCTCAGGGATAGTTAATGTAAAACTGGCTAACAACGGCAACCTGTCTAGGTTTAGAAATTCAACCTCGTGTAATATGATTTTAGTTCAATTCCAACAAATGGACAACATTCTTCGCTGATTTAGCTAATTTCTTGTTGGCTTCATTCGAAATGTAATCGAACATTCAAATCGGCAACTCTGATCGGGTGTAGGATCCACGACCTCCCCCCCCCCCACTTCCGCCCTTGTTTAAGTCACATGCTGCTGAATGGCAGCGAATTAAATTCCCGTCGGACGATGGACGATAACTAAGGCTTACTTGGGAGCTCCAAGTTTTAGTAATCACCGCCAGCCGATATCGACAAAACTCCAATCGTGGCACATACTCCGGCACTTGTTGGTCGCGTCGGTTGGGTACACGGTGTACGCATGCGTAAGCCAAGAGCCGAATCTAGCACCGGAACGCCCTCTATCCGATGTCAGTTGAAAGCCACTCCGTCTTCCGCTAGCACTCGCACCATTGGTTAATGGTCATCGACCGTAACAATATGGCGTCTTCGGTGGGTTAAATGGCGGCCAATAGAAAACGTTGCCGAGGAGACACGTGACATCCCTCGTGACGCTTTCCCCGGTTTTGAAAGCATCCGAGCGAGGTGAATCCCGAGCCAGCAGTTGTAGCTCCGGATACGATCAGGAGGACGTTGGGATGCTAGTGATCTGCATTTAGTGGCTAGATGGGACTCGTAGAGATCTCGGGATCGCAGGGAGTTCCGAAACTGCTTGGCGCTGTCTGGATATTAAGCGCGCGTGTGCGTGCGCGCACACACATTTATCCACACACACACACACACACACACACACACACACACACACACACACACACACACACACACACACACACACACACACACACACACACACACACACATATATATATATATATATATATATATATACTTCATGGCCCCTTACTATGAGGACACGTTGGTATACACCCTCAATGTCCATCTAGTATCCTGATTGTTGTCTGTCCGGTATCCAACAAGACAAAGGATTATTCGACGTTCTCAGAAGCCGTGCACTGATCCGGATATCCAGGCCAGCTATTGTGTTTTCTTCAATGTTCGGGATATCGCCAGCAATTACGAAAAGTGCATTCTGGATTATTGATGATAAAAGCGACGATGTGAAGAAGCACCGAGACACCTTCTCATTTTATGCGAAATAAGTAAGTGGGCATGGCAAGAAAACTTACTAGAATGCCACTGTATGCTAAATAGTTTTACCGTGAGTCATTATTTGTGTTATCTATTCATGAAAATCGACAGCAATAATATAATATTTAACAGTACACAATAAAACAACCACGACACCTACCGTAAGATAATAAAAGAACAGAAGAAAAAAACAGCTATTGTAATAGATATGGCATAATTTGCAATAGTGGCTCAGTGTCTCATAAATGTCTACCCATCCCCTTCCGGAATGAAATAACGCGCAAACTGCGGAAACAGGGATTCTATGGGAATGAAGATTTCCGCCGATATTCAGTGATTTTCCTAAATTCCATCTTCCCGAAGAACGTAAACATTGTCATGTGCGCTTTACCGTCTTCACTGGTAGATCTTCTAAATAATTTTAAATTAAATTAAGCCACTTTAGAATATGCCTAGATACCAACACCACAGACACACACTGGGCGGCTATTAAAAACTGTACGGTAGTTCTAACAAGAAAAATAGCACGCTAATCAACCCGCACAAAACAACAACACGATAATAACAACAACAACAGTAGTACCACTATACCAATAAGAATATAACAACAACAGGAACACAATAACTGAAGTCTCTCCGAACAGTGACATGTCGAGACAGGACTTGAAATAATCCATTTGACATCCCTGGCCACCTCCCGAAATCGAGCAATAACACACACCCACACACACACACACACACACACACACACCATTCACGGTCCATTAAAGTTTAAGCTTGATCAGACTTTATCCTCCACTTTACGATTTCTGACCGACTACATCCAGTTTATTTACAATCTGTCCATCTCCCAGACGAATGTCGTTGTTTATATTCCTGTAATACCGTCATATCCGATTATTCACAGTTTACGGTTGCTCGCCGTTATTTTTATGATATTTGTCCATATTTAATTAACATTATATTTTTCCCATGGAAAAAATGGAAAAAAGAATGATTTGAAGAAAGGTGAATAATTACAGAATTTAGAAGCCGGTCATATATAGACAGATAACCATATAGCTAGATAGACAGATAATATATATATATATATATATATATATATATATATATATATATATATATATATATATGGATAGATAGATAGATAGATAGGGTACATATATAGATAGATGTTAGAGATGAAAGATGAGAGAAGATTAGCATCGAATTATAATATTACTGCTGTCTCCCAGAATAATACAAATTTAAATATACACTACTCATCAGCATCAGCAGTAGCAACAACAACAACAACAGCAACAATAATAACAACGACAACTACAACAACAATCACAACAACAACAATATCACAATTAATGACTTGCCGAATATTTTTCCAGTAAAACCATACTGATATGTTATATATTGTTATAGACATCAATCAATCATCAGTTCAATGTTCTCACAATTATAATCAATATGTCACCATCAAGCTATCAGTCTTAGCCACCTGTAACTAATTAACCTCCTCTTCATATTGATCACCGTCAAAATGTCTAGTGGGGGCATAATGCTAGCTGAAAGATCTCTCTCTCCCCCTCTCTCTCTCTCTCTCTCTCTCTTCATATATATATATATATATATATATATATATATATATATATATATATATATATATATATATATACCAACTAATTTTCTCACTCATTCATTCACTCACCCAATCACTCACTTACCTAGCGATCTTTCTGAGGGATAAACAAACCTGTCTTGGCGTACCATCTATATTTAACGTCCGTACAGACTGGACTCTAAGGGAATTTCTAAATTTAATTGTTACTCTTTCTATTTATCTTAAGAATGTCTTCTCATAACATCCTGTATGCAGTTTCCAATGTTCACACTTACTCAACAGCCAGAGAAGTATCATATACAGTGTGTTCAGGATCAATGTTTCCACTCACAAACTGTCATTCCGGGTATATGGGAGATTAACTGGACTGAAGTGTGTGGAGGCTAACTGAAGTATGTGGAGGCTAACTGAAGTGAAGTGTGTAGAGGCTAACTGAAGTGAATTGTGTAGAGGTTACTGAAGTGAAGTGTGTAGAGGTTACTGAAGTGTGTGGAGGTTAACTGAAGTATGTGGAGGCTAACTGAAGTGAAGTGTGTAGAGGCTAACTGAAGTGAAGTGTGTAGAGGTTACTGAAGTGAAGTGTGTAGAGGTTACTGAAGTGTGTGGAGGTTAACTGAAGTGAAGTATGTTGAGGCTAACTGAAGTTAAGTGTGTGGAGGTTAGCTGAAGTTAAGTGTGTGGATGTTAACTAAAGTGTGTGGAGGTTAACTGAAATGAAGTGTGTGTAGGCTAACTGAAGATAAGTGTGTGGAGGTTAACTGAAGTTAAGTGTGTAGAGGTTAACTGAAGTTAAGTGTGTGTAGAGGCCTACTGTACCTAGGTGTACGGAAGCTCTCTAGACTGTGTCACGTGGAGGCCAACTGGGCTGTTGGTATGTGCAGGTTAACCGAACTGTAATATGTGCAGGCTAATTGGACTGTAAAATGTGGAGCCTGCATTGAATGAAGTAGCGCTGGGCCAACCGGACTGACGTCCTAAATGGCTAATTTGGACCGTATTATAAGCAAGCTAACTATACTGTAGTATGTGGAGCGTAACTGGTCTATAGTATTTGGTTAGCTGAATGGCTCAAGTATGTGTGGAAGATGAATGGACCGGGAGTATGAATGGTGAGTAGGTTGGGATATGTGGAGGCCGAATGAACTGTGATGGGTGAAGGCTGATTGGTTTGAAATATGTGTCAGGTTGATCCAGATTGGGCTGAAATATTTTAATGTTAAATGTGGAGATCATTTATAGTGGCAAGTCAAACAGTCGGACAGACAAGCAGACAGACAAGCAGCCAGTCAGCCAGACAGACAGACAGACAGACAGACAGACAGACAGACAGACATATATAAAGATAGCTTACTTAACAACAATAATTTGAATAAAATCTTAAAGGACGACCAAATGGTGCGTTCAGAAGGAAAGGTAAAGCTATCATTTGGCGGACATTATACATCTATCAGCTCAGTGTGCTATCGGTGAGAAGGTACGATTAATGTTGGCTAAGCTAAGGTGTGGGTACGTGATTGATGATGTTACTAAACGTTCCCGATTTAAGAAGGAGGAAAGATATAACTTGTTACGGTTCAGAATAGAACTTATGATGTATGGTATGCAAATACATCATATTTGAAGCTAATGATAGTTAAAGTTTATATCTGTCTTAACATCCATAGCACGGCTATCTTAAAATATGTGTGTGTGCTTGGGTGCGCGCGCCCTTTGCTTGGTTCATTATACGCACAATTTATATTATAAATATCTATGCCTTCCACGATAACCCTACCTCGCCCCCCCCACCTCCTCCCGCCCTTCCTCCAACCACGCACGGACACATATTACAGCCACTGACAGCAGGTGATGGCTAAGTCTGTCAGTTCTGTTGTTCTTGTGAGCGACCTCATTATTGAGATCATCGCTGACCTTTGACGTGACCTCATAATACCCAATCCCATTTAATGTACCGATTAAATGCATAGCCAGGAGAGAAAACCGGATCACTTGTAGGCCAAGTGATGCACGCTTCACCAATAGACACCAGATGGCACCACAGGTTATGTCCATGCTAAATGTGAAACAAAAGTTCAAAGGCATCTTAATGAGAAGCGATTACTTAGAAAACTTGGCGTATTAAGCTAAATATGAGAGATTGGGAGAGAAAAAAGTATGAATGCTGGGATTTACGATGAACCACTGATGTAGATGCCATATTTCTAATTTAGGGATTGTTCAAAAGAGTAATCTTGAAGCTTTTTCGGGCCATCGAGTCACCTGTAACTCACCTAAAATACCACTGACTTAGCCAATTTCGCTCATTCAGATCCTGTCAATATTGTTGCTTTCGTCGTTGTTGTTTTACGGCAACATTTATGCTCACGGTATGCTAAATGACCAACAAAGGTGATCAGTCCAAGTGAGAGATGAAACACCCACCAGTGATAGCCAGACCAGGATTGTAACGTATATGGTCGAGAACGGCGGAGCAATTCGTAGTGCTCTGCATGATAATCTTCTAGGTTGCAGGATCTATTGCCACTGTTAGCTGTGTCTGTGAGATGCGTCACCGTTCAATACATGTCTTCCGTGTAGTCAGATTATATCCCTGAGAATGAGCTCATTGGCTATATGTCCCGGATGATACCACTGACTGATTGACTCACTCACTCACTGACTTATTCATTTACTTACTCACCCAGTCACTCATTCACCCATAATATAATCAATACCATAGATAGTTCCATTAGGTGTATTCTGTACGGTCAAATGAAGCTGGGCTGTTGACATATCGTAATACAAATATTGGAAAATGCAAATTCTGAGCTTCCTACTTCGAACCTACAATCAGCTACGGATTATTCACGTGCAGGATAGCCTGATTCATACAACAACAAGTACTGATAGCCAACTGGTATGAATTATTCTGTACTGGGCCAGTTATATATTGTATGCCGTCCGGAAATCGAAAATGTCACCGGATTGAATAGGCCCAAGGGAAAGTGCAAACGAGAATACAAAGCCATTGAACAATCAGCTCGGTT
>JAODUP010000314.1:252500-285000 GCA_025642065.1 Paralvinella palmiformis | reverse complement strand
AGAACTATTCACGTTCTAAATCAACCACGAAACCGACATTGCAGTGTTTATCAGATGAGGAAGAGATACATTAATATGTCTGAAAACAAAACCTATAACATCTATTTCCATAAATTCGTACAATTGAAGAAACACGTTTCTTACTGTGGTAACGCATCGCTGCTTGGTTCTCTTTGTGTGTTTGGCCTTTACAGGAAGAATAATATAAGGAATTGGGGGTTTTGATTGTGTTACAAAAGACAGTATCAGATACACATAACGTTAACTACGCGTCAACTGCTTTTATTTACTTACCTATCTTGCTTTTTAAAAATTCAGTAAGCCAGGAATTTGTACGAAGAACAGACTGAGATGAAACAATTGGACCTATTCTGGTTCCCCATTGTTCCGATTAATACCATGGCCAGATAAGTCATCGAAGCTCGTCACAGATTGAAGCCAAAATCCGACGTGTTTATGAAACACGTTTTTTCCAGGACGCTGACCTATATAATACCCAAAGACAGTGTGAGCTAATGGGTCGGGCGAGGTCACGCCGACCAATGATAACAGCCAATCCTCTGACCGGTTATCACGAAACGCTTCTTTCCATATATAGGCTAATGTTTGTGGCGACACCTGTTAGCTCCCAGAAGAGATGGAACAGGCAATGGGAAATACACCGAACTTTGAGAAATGGCCTAATACTGAGGAGGCTAAGCTCGATACGGCAATCTAGATTAAGCGGGATTCGTGATCTTGTGGCATCCCGAAGCGATATAAATGTCGATAATAAGAAAACTTGTTTGAGTGATATTACTCTGGTTCCCTTCTGGAACATTGTTTACACATTTCGACTGTTCTGTAAACTGCATTGTTCCGGATTCCAATTTCCCGCGGTAGCTACAGGGAACAAACATTGGAAGCAGAAGATGGTAAAAGATAAACTATTTCGTCACCATGGCTATACACGCCTCAGTAATTGTATTGACATCTGGCGCCTATATACCATCTGGAATAACACCAATATTAACATCTGGAACCTATATACCCTCTGGACTAACAACATTATTTACATCTGGCATTAATATACCATCTGGATTAACAACATTATTAACAGCTAGAATCAGCTTGGACAGTCACCAGGTTTACGGTTACCAATCATAACATGATGAAAGTTTTATTACTTAAATTATTCTGTAAAGAAAATGTGTATTTGCTGGTGTCTGATTGGTTAATATGCCGTTTACAGCCGAGAGCAGGTTACTGGTAGAAGCTGTATTACTATTAGTGATGACGAGCCAATTACATTAAACTAGTTTTGGGCCAACTTGTTCCAGTTTTTAGATGTCGTAGTTCCTAATTTAGTGAGGACGTTGATGCATCTTGGCAGGAACTGCAGGAGACTTTTATGAATATTTTAGTTTATTTTTTACTCATAAATATATTTTGCATAACTCGACCATGTTATAAAACAAGATCTATCTAGGCTTTTCCTCGAGATGCACCAGGAAAAACCCTTATGAATATGCATGTTTTTATGACGCGTGAGTCTTGGTCCTCTTATCTTAGAATGCTCTGGAGCTTTGTACATTTCTTAGAAACCTGGATCAATTTTACATTAATAAATTATATGGTTTACTTAAATAAGCTGGGTGTAAAAATATGCCCCCGTCGAGTGTCATTGACTGGATCAGCAGGCAGTCAAGGACATGAGAAGCGCAGAACCTCTATTGAAGAGATGGGAGTGAGTGCGTGAGTGAGTGAGTGAGTTAGCTAGTCAGTCAGCCATTAAGTCAGTCAGTAAGTCAGCTAGTAAGTCAGTCAATCAGATAATCAATGAGTCAGTGTGAACAAGTTAATTAGTAAGTAAGTGAGTGAGTGAGTGAGTGAGTGAGCGATGTTGATGTTGATGTTTCACGGCCATTTTCTCCACAAGATAGGATAAATGAGCCGATCGACCTCCAAAGACAATGATGCGAAGTGAAAGATGAAACAGCTTTCAGACATCGCCCGACTGGAATTTGGACCCAAGGGTTGGAGCTCTGTATCAAACCGTCCTATAAGTTTGGATATGCCATAATGCGAGTGAATGTTTAGAATGTCTATAATCAGTCGGTTAACCGTTCAATCAGTCAACAGGTTAGTCAGTCGATTAGTCAGGCATTTATCCAGTAAGACGGAAAAGCAGCCAACCGGAAGTGGTGATATGTAGATAGCCGGTTAGTTGACGGGCAACTACTTAACCGATTAGTCAATTAGTCAGTCAGTCGCCGTAAGAGGGAATGGGATAGGCAAATAATGAACACTTATCTTAACAAAATAAGCTGATATAAAATATATGGCAGTACATACAGATCTCTAACAAAGACTCGAGGAGGCAGCACTGATGGCATCAGCTCCACCATCATTGAGTCTGCTACAAGGTACAGCTAGCTGATAATAAACTAGTGTGCCGATTTGTTCCAATCCCGAATCTGTTATGGAATATCGCCGTAACGCAGTCCGGAGCTCGGCAATCCGGTACACGGTATGCCAGAATCGTCAGAAACTTTCCAAAGCCTTATTCTCTGTCTACCTGTGACAAAATTGCCATGTCCCAATAGCGCGTCTCTTATGGAACACTGCCGTTGTGCAGTCCGGCGCTCCGCAATGCGGTAGACGGAATGCTAGAAGCGTCGTCGTAAATCTTCGAAAAACTTCCCGTCTAACTGGAACACAAATACAATGCCATCGTTTGTCCTCATTCTCTACACGCCTTCAAAGGAGAATTTTATTCTAAATTTGACCATCTATTATCCTCACCTCGTAACGACGATGAAACATTTCTAACCGATGCATAGAAGTAGAAACAATGGGTGGAGCTGTTTTATGGTCCCTCCGAAAGCCTTTAATGTGTCGGACCAGGCTACAATCAACGGCTGGCTGCCTCATCGTAAAAGAAACGACAAGCTGCTACGGTGAATCAATTGGCGTTTGACACCAAAATACATAAACAACGGCCACCGGTGTACAATACTTCGCCGCCTTGATGGCGTGCCATTTAATCAGCGTTCCTGTTGATGGCTATTATGCGTTGTGCGATGCTATAATTTGACGATGCAGGTGAGGTCTCACTGTTGTGATGAAACGTTTAAAATAACGGTATGTTTGAAGCAAATTTTCAGTGTACGAGGTATCGAGTGACGTGTTTGTTTAGACCAGTTGTTGGCCGACTGAGGCCGAGGAGGTGGTTTCAAGGAGAGTGAGATATTCGGATAGAAACATTTTCTTGATGGTTGAAATATTTCCCGCATACGATTAACGCCGAGATTCAATCGCAGGTTTTTGGTCCAGTACGATATCAACTCATAGACGTATCCCTCCCACTGCGTGACAGGTGTAAAGATGATAGCATGCTAGAACTGAATAATCTGTTTATAGAAAATGGCTAATGGTTGTATATATTTGTGTGTGTGTGTGTTTTTTAGGATAATATACATATATATATATATATATATATATATATATATATATATATATGGCGGCACTGGCTCAGAACATCAACACCTAAACATCCTTTAAATCGTATACCTACATAAATCTATACATAAATAAAGCTATAACCATGAAACTAAATATATAAAAATCTACACTTCCAAACATCAAAACATACGTTAGCCTATATACAGGCCTGGGCGTCTCATCAGCCTGTTGGACCTAGCTAATCCGCTAATAGCGGAAGCATATACAAAAAGTACTATATGACACCACAACTCGAAGTAAACAACTTATCGGTGTGATTCAATGATAAGTTAATAATATTTATATTTTTGCGTGTATGTGTGCGCGTATATATATATATATATATATATATATATATATATAGAGAGAGAGAGAGAGAGAGAGGTGGGGAGATAGAGAGAGAGAGAGAGAGGGGGAGAGGGTCCGCCTCTGATTAAACACCATAAGCTAATTGCTAGTAGCTTATTTTTATACTGACCTCTTAGCTGGTACTTTAAGAATTGTAGGTTTGAGTGCGGGCTTAGGGTCGTTTGTATTTGGGTCGGCCTGTACCAGTCGATCAACACCCAAGGCAGTATACCACTTTATTGGAACAAGATTCCAAGTAATTCATCACTTCTCTGACAAGAAGTGATTTATGTGGAAATCAACCATGAAACACAAAACATCGTGAGCTATATATATATATATATATATATATATATATAAGTTGTATGGCGTAAACAAATTCTAGATGTTCGAAGGCCGTGTATAGTACACACATCATGTGAGAGTTATTTGTTTATTAGTATTGGACCAGATATAAAACTGGTCTAGATTTCCGTTTTTTCCTTCTTCTTCTTAATTTCTTTTTGTATTTCTTTAGTTTATTAGTTAGATAAAACTGGTATTTGCAGATAGCTAGGAAAGACACACAGACGCGCGTACAGACGGATATTGCACAATAAACATCACGACAACGATGAGGGAGAGCACCCATACAATACCTTCACTAAGACAATAATTACCGTAACCGTACTTTAATTTACGGGTCAACGCAGTTTGAACTTTTAGAATAAAATTAATTCACCCAAAATGTTGACGGTACCAACTGACCCACGCTACAGTTCGTACTTCACAAATATCGTCCACGTTATGCCGAATTACACTCGCATTCTTCCAGTACATCAACTTATAACACTCCATCAGCAGTACATCCAAAGACATAATTCGCCTTAATTGATGTTGATAGATGTTCTACATTTTAATTACTATATTTTTGCTGATGTCGCTCTAATCTATTTCACAGGAAAATGGCTTCACATTCCTCGGCGTCATTTCGCCATTGCGTTGATGCCATTCTGTTATCTGATATTACATTGTTTTGTCAAATAGATCCACCACCGCCCACTAAATATGAGGTTTTTCATACTTAACAATCTAGCATGGCCACCTTATCAGTAGTATAGGCCCCAGAGCAAAGCAGTGGCACTGGGCCCCCTACCTACACAACCACCCATAGGAATAAACATGTAAATGGTGAAGATCCTTACACATACGTGGACGTGAGGTTGCAGAGGTGACCGTGATATTACATCAGATGCGAATGCCAATGTCCACTTGTAAATTACTCTATTACAAGTTGTAATATAGTAACAAATATTTATAGTTTAGTATAGCATAGTAGTTATTTATTGACAGCAAGTCACACCATACATTGATTAGCGCGGGGCCCCTATGCTCGTGGGGCCCCCGGGCAAGTAGCCAGCGTGCCAATGCGTTAAGACGGCCCTGCAATCTGGCGCCATTCTCAACACCCCTCCCCGATGGCCACCCTGTTCTTGTTCTCAACTTCTGTTCGATAATCCTTTTTTTCCCAGTCAAGCGTACATTTAAGATGCTGAAAACGATTAACGGGCTTTAATCGGGATTGCAACGGTTTTAGGTTTAGGTCTATGCAGAGTTGTCGTATTTCACGCGCTGAACCTGTTCATATTTATGTCTTTGGTGAGATGTCATAGGATACCATAGAACATCGTAATGTAGAGATAAGATGGTGAATCATTACGAAAATATAAAGATAATAGCACGACGCACGGTATTTGATAATATTGTGAACTATTCTAGTCTGTTGATGTCTAGTCTGTTGATGGTTGATGGGATATTTTGGGTCTCTTTGACACGATGTCAATTATTATGGCACAATGAAAAATATCAATTGATGAGCAATTCCATTATAGTAGGGGGAGTTTTTTTATCCAACCAGGCAACTGGCAATGTGTTTCTCCCCTGAACATGACACTTATAGTAAACTGAGGTGCCACCATTTTAAAACAACTGCTATCATCAGAATAACAGAAATCAACACCAGGTGGCTGTGCCCAATAGGCGACAGCCAGAGGTCCCTACCACAGACTTTAACAAACTTCAACAAGATAATTTAAGGAAAGGGAATTTTAATGAGTAAACATCATTGAATTGATAAATTTTAAATTAGAATTGGGATTGAAATTGAAGTTTGCTATAAAAAAGTTCAATCCACAAATTAATTTAACATTAAATTTTTTAATTCAGAAATATTTCTCCCCTGACAACCCACTTGAAATATAAACTACTCGGAGTAGGTATTCCAAGTAGGTACTCGGAGAAGGTATTCAAAGTTCATACTCCTGGTAAAAAGTAGTAGGTAAAAAACAGTAGGTAAAAAATGTAATTGGAATTGATAGATTTGGAATTGAAATTGAATTAGAATTGATAAATTTGATGTGGAATTGGAATTGACAAAATATAACAGATCCCATGTCTGCTCTGGACTATCATATACTAGATTGGAATGTGACGGGGTGTTATGGAATATCAATGGATATCACTGATTAGCAGCAGATATAATAAAATATCATGGTATAATATGTCTTATCATGGGATATTATGAAATGTTATTGCATGACAAGAACTATTTTTTGGGAACTAATGAAGAAACAACTTTTTTTTATTATCGGATCGCTAAAACTGGATTATGGGTTGTGGAGGTTAAACCAAGGTCATATGGGCCAGGATTGGTTGACGCTGCTAGGATGACCATTACGTGTGAAGTAATCCGGAAGTGGTCGATTTATTGGCATAATTCGGTGGTGCGTGATGACACGTGATGATGATGTGACGTCAGTGTGGGCGAGATGGCCAAGATTATAGCATCACGGGTTTGTAGGCTAGAGATCAATGTGTGTATCTAAGGGGGGGGTATGTATATGTATGTATGTGTGTATCTGGGGGGGGGGCTCTGGGTTGAAAGGTTGTTTTTCAATTGGTACTAGTCACACCTTGGAAACATGGCTCAGCGGATACTGAGTTGAGACATAAATAATGATAAATCGTTATTAAACCATCTGAACGATGCATCAAGGAAGTCGTGGTTTTCGATAGTGACTTGCACTTTGCTGAAGAAAATATTGAATTATTTTTCACTAAAAAGCCACATTTACAGCTATCTGTTAACTATAACTAATTTTGCAATTGTACGCATGCGCCTTCATTAGGGATTAGTTTCGTTAGAGAGCAGTTCTTAGAAGCTACACTTCTTAATATCAATAACTTAATCGCAATCAGAAAGTGATGTTTACCATCGAGCAATCTTGGAAGAGCGAGTAGTCACGTGACAGTGGAAGCCTTGTATTAATTAACAGCTTCAGGATCTGTTCAATTTGCGTGTATTGCCAAAACGGGGTTAATGGTATTTACAACATGTACACTTAAATTGTACACAATGACCTGACCTAGTCTCGTGGATGAAGCCGGATCCGTTCTACTATGAAATAAAACTAACGTGAAATATAATTGTGATTCCACTCTGGATTATCGTTGTTCTCCAAACAAAGGTACCTAATTCACTCAAACAGCTGGGTCCTATCCGACTGTAGGCAGGCACATCGATGCAGAATTTTCAGCCGGCATCGGGGGTGTAACTGGCAGCGCGTTGGATCACAGATCACTACCGCCTGAGTTCGAATCTCGGCGAGGGCATATTCGAAGAGCGTTTCTTCTTCGACTTCGCTTCATTACCTTTGGAGGTCGCTCGGCCCATTTAGCCTACCATGCGCACAAAGGTGGCCGTAAAACGTCAAATTAATCGATCAATCAATCCAGCCGAAACACATAAACGGCGCCCATTTAAAGACACAAATGGGAACGCGATTCGGATTTCCAAATGGACGGCGCCTATACAATATACGGAGCTGGCCGCTAATAGTCTCCACATCTGGAAGAAAACTAAAAACATCAACCGCTGCTGAAGATCAATTGCGGTTAATTCTCTAGAGCTTCAAATACCGAATAAGCAAAAGAGTATTATACTTACGAGTCTTTTAAAACTAAGCTTCGTTCTCAGTAGAAAGGGGATGGGTGATTGTTAATGCGTGTACCGAATCAAAAAAATAAAATAAAAATAATAATGGCCCGACAGCAACCGATCCCGAAGTACCTGGCCACATCTGTAATCGTGATCCCACTCACGCGGCAGCCAATCGAGTGGCAGCGTTGGATCACGTGATCAAGTTGACGTAGCCGATCTGTTAACGAACGAGGTTACTTCTAACTGATCTGTTGTGAGCCAAGCTGCCGAACGATAACAAAATTACGAAATCTTCGTTTACAAAAATTGACATAATGTAACCGACTGAAGCGAAACAAAGCTGACTCACGTGATTAATCCAGATTGATGTAAAGCCATTCTATCAAGCCTTGACCAATCTGCAGTGAAGAGGCCATTGGCTAAAGTCCGTGACGTAAATATTGTGACCCATATACGTGATTCAGTAAAACATCTACAAATCGATCCTTAGGGTCATCAGGTCCACTGAGATGTAGGTGACGGATGTAAATAATAATAATAATGTGCCAGGAAGATGTCATCCAGGAAGATGATGCCTAAGATGCTAACATATATTTGTTTATTAGATTTTTATTCAGTTAGATATTCTTTATATGGATACAGAGTGTGTCTAGCCTCGGTGGTAGCCATACCACGAAAATAGTCTTACTGCGGACACGACAAGATCAGAAAGGTTTTTTTACTGATGGATGAAACATCTCCTACGTCTGAAAAATTAACCTTGTAAACTTCGAAAAGGATGCTTCAAAATGCTTACAGCGTAGCGTGGCTGTTAATTCCCGTTAATTACCTATAGAAAAATGCCTATAGAGAGCCTTCCTCTTGCTGCAGTTATTCTGCAGTATTCCCATCATCAGTACTAATTTCTGATCGTTCTGGGCCGGGTAAACTGGCCTCTAGTTTTGTCGTCGTTTACCTCATGCCGTCGTTAGGTGGCGACATCTGTCGGTGATCGATGATACTCTCTTCTTTGTAATTGCACGAGGGCGAAGTGCCGGCAATTCTAAACGTCATAATGTCCACTTCCGGGCAGAGCTAATTACCATGGCGTGTTCTGTGGTCAGAAACAATTTAAATCAGATATCACACACAGATCTACGCATAAACGCAGTAGGCTGCCCAACAAGTGGCGTCACCTACGGTGAAGGACAATACCTTCATTTCAGCTTATATATATATATATATATATATATATATATGTGTGTATATATATATATATATATATATATAATTTACTTCGTCTATAAAAATTTCACATTTATCACTCTTTTCAATGGGAATATAGCAAACAGCCCTTTGATGCTTGCACAAAGGGTTTAGAAATAATGAGCATTCATTTTACTTACTAAATTATTGAAACATTTTGAGGTCATGTCGGTGCTGACCTCATGTTGATGTTAATATCAGTTGTCGTGCTGATATAATGGCTACGCTGTTATGACAACAAAGGGATCTTTCGCTGATTATAATTGTAAGAAATTTGTCCATTTGGCAGGCATAGATAGAGCCACAAAGGATTTGAAATTATCAGCTCCATGCTTTACCTTACCGAGTTGAGCGTGTCACACTTTTCCAGGTGATGTTCACGGGCTCTTCATTGTGACGTTAACGTGTGTCTTGTACCGTTGATATAATCACTGTTGTGGCACGACAATAGATGTGTCAGCTAACAAATTAAGCTTTAAGAAGTGGCTTTGTTTAACGCATACGTTCTCATATCTCAGTCGTCCACTCCGAGTGGGAGTTGTTTCCTTTACTTTTACGTTTCACCATCCCCTCTTCCCCCTATACGTTGGCGCCTCCGCAGTCTAACCGATAGCGCGCTGGATCACCTATCCACTACCACCTGAGTTCGAATCTCGGCGTTGGCATAGCGGTTCATTACCTTTTGGGGGTCGCTCGGCCCATTTAGCCCACCGTATGTACAAACGTGGCCGTAAAACATCAACCATCATTACTTCCCCGGTATTGTCAGCATGACGTTGTATCAGGAGATAAAAGAGAGAACAATTGGGGACGATTTGGAAACAGGTGACCATGATGCAAGACAGATCACGATAACGTAAATCGGAGCAAAGTAATTAGGACAACGAGAACCAAATGGACCGAGTGATCTCCAACGGTACTGAGGCGAAGTGAAAGATGAAACAAACCTTTCAGACATGTCTGTGACGATATTTGAACTCAGGTGGTTGAGATCTGTGACCAACAGCGCTACCAGTTAGACCAACCAGACGCCCCTAAGTATCGGAAAAGAACATACTACACAGTCATGGATGTAGTATATAGTAGTATCAAGTAGTATCAAGTATTATAGGCAACCAATAATATAGGCTTTCCAGTTTGGTGGTTTGAGGACAAATAACGCCCGTAACAAGTTGTGGGATGCTAACTCGGAAAATGGGTGACCGAAAGTTAACTTCTGGATAAGGTACATCATAAAGACTCATCTGGATGATGCTAGGGATAAGACTGAACTGGTCTATTTGGGAACATGGATCGATTAATTAAAGATAGGAAAGCAGGCGTTCAGGGATTGGGGGAAACGAGTACAACGAGGTAACACTTTGTCACGGTCACAACGTACAACAGCGCATTAACAATGGACGCTAATGACAGCTGGCCATGACAGCTCATTGTTGTCACGATAAGTTCATTCGGTTTGTTGGCATCGAGCAATATTTACAGACATGTTGGCAAAACCTGTGTCGTCATTAGTAAGATAAATATTTAGGAGATGTCATCCTTATTAAGGCAAACATAGGTGAGATGCTTAGGTTATACCAACCGTGTATGATACATGACTCGTGCTCTAAATAACATCAATAATAAATTTCAAGAGATTGTAATCCCATAAATGTCACAACAATATGATGGCGATAGGGTTTATTTGGTGTGCAGGATATATATATATATATATATATATATATATATTGTCATGCTCACTTGAATGATCAAATGTCAGATTGAAAATATGTTTGTTAATTGTTTTTCCCGAGATGACTTTAAAATGGTTTCATATGTGTGGCTCGGTTTAGGCTAGTGAAGCTACTTACAGGGGATGTTATATATATATATATATATATATATATATAGAGAGAGAGAGAGAGAGAGAGAGAGATATTCAGTAATTTAAGGATGTGTTCGTACATGTACGTCGCCTAACAACGCTTGAGGCTGTTATGCCTATATTATACAAATAGGGATATATTGATAGAACATATGAACGCATGCAAGGTACGTACGTATACATGCTTGCGCGCACGTCCAGACAGGCATACACCTTCCGTCCAGTCCCCCCCCCTTCCCCCACACAGACATACACAAACCTTAATATATTATCCGATCGTAACACATTTCACCTGATTTCGATTACTTGCAACCAAAGTGGGGTCATAACAGCCCCGTTGTCTGGCGCTCTAACTACCAATCAACAGCAATTATCAAATAAAATTAGTCATCTTTGATGACGGCACACAACACACGTAACCCATTCACGAACCGTCGAGCACCGAAATGAAAGACGAGTTTCACCTGTCCTCACCTATGTCAGAACTGCGCTATACATACACATAATATATAAAACTCCGTCAAGGAAATTAACGCTTAAACACACAAACCCGCAACACGCACAGCCCCCTACACAATTGACCTTTTAACATGGCGATGTGACAACGTTTTGTGTTTCGCAGATCTGATTGTGTCAATATCAGAAGCATTTCGTCCAGAAATGTTCTTCTTGCTCATCTGATCGTTTCTCGGGGGCTAGTTCGTGGCCAGCTCGCCGCCATTTCTGTGCTTTATCATTCTCGGGTGTCGATTTCGAGAGTTACGGATTTTCCCATTGGCTCTGCGTCGTCCCGCGAAGGATTGCAATTCCTTCGGCAGTTCTGGACAGCGGCTACGTATGAGAATCCCCGTTGGAGAATGGGAGCGATCGGTGCGCCGAGATTCGGGGGACACATCTAGGACGTATCGTATCCAGATGAAATCCGAACGGTTTCTTGCCGAGGTTCGGAAGACTAATGCCATCCCTCAGCTGCGTTTGATGACTTGCAGCTGGGCGATGGTTTAACGAAGACAATTGCCCTATGGACGGACAATGTCAGAATGCATCGTTATGGCGCCCATATCCGGGGAACGTCCGATTAATCACGTGATCGGCGATCACGTGATGACGGCAACATCGTGCGACAACAACAACGACTCATCAACGACGCCCGCTGACGTCATCGAATGGAGGAAGATCTCAATCGAAGACGACGGAAGGTCATCCGAACTGGGCTGCGACCGCCAGGTGGAGCCCACCACCAATGGATCACTGCCACCTGTCAGCGTTCCCGACGGAAACGTGTCTTCGAGTGCCAGCAGCGGGAATGCCGACGGCGAACAGTCATGCGATGGAACGGTCGGTGGGATACATTCCAGGAAAGGTTCGGAGTCCAGCTACGCCAGATCCGAGCGTGAGGATTCGGTGGGTTCTCTAAAGGATATCCGGAATTCTGATAGAGACGACAGACAGACAGCTATCGTGACGCTGTCGCGGCGAATGTTGGCCAGGAACAGTCAACTGAACAAACGACGAAAAAGTAGCATATTTCTCGCATTGGTAAGTTGTGTGTATGTCGGTGACGGCGTGCATGCGGACGTACGTACATACGTACGTACGTACGTACATAAGTTAACGCTTGTCTGTATCACTTGGACGTCTCTTTGTCCAACTCGCTTCCATCTTTTTCCATACAAATAACGGCTTGTGTGTATATTATTTTCTAGCCTCGTCTAACATTTCGTATATCTTCGGCTATCATTCTGGATATATATATGTATATATATATATATATATATAGTGTGTGTGTGTGTGTGTCTGTGTGTAATATATTTGTTTACAGGAGCAACTTTCTTCATATATTTTTAATGTATTCACACACGCGCGCGCGCTCGCACACAGACACACATACACACACACACACACACACAAAAATATATATATATATATATATATATATAAGACTCTTATCTGTACATTATGAAAAGTCATATATACCGTGCATACCGATCAATCGCGCCAATTATCTGTAGCCATAATAAGAACCAATAATACTACCTGAACACACATCATGACTGAGAAAACGTTTATCTCGAACCTTCATGAAGATTGGCAGTTTAAAAGCCTCAGTACTCAAAACACCTGTGTTACTATGGACAGGTAACAGAAAGTCGAGAAAAGTCTATACATATATATAAGTTCGTTCAAAGAAGCAGCTGTGTTAGATGACTTTCTATCCTGTATTTTCGTTATCTGTATTACTTTTTTATTATTGACCCTTTTGTGCAATTTCTGGTTATAAATAAAATAGTATCACGAAGAATTAAATTCTCCTACAAAACATATCCATTGTGCTTCACAAATATGTTTATTATTAACGAACCCGTCATGTCGGAGCAATACACGCCTATAGGGCTAGGCTTTCTAAAATATCGGATCACTTTTGTTAATAAAACGGAATTATCGGATAATTAGAAATTTACGGTCAGGAAAATATAAGGGGGTAATAACTGTTTTAACAAACGTTACTCGCAAATGAACAAGAGTGATGAAGTATCATAATGTTCTATTTTTAAAAAATCTTCATTTTCCCGTCATAATGTCTGTATATTTTAACAGGGCCTCACATATCGCTGAATAGAATTGGAGAGAATTATTTCTTTCGGCAACATATCCGCGTGTCCTCTATTTGAAATATAAGCAAACAAAATTTTGTTTTATTTGTCAGCTTAGAAGTTTTCAATGATGCTTTTACCACCGCCATTTTCCTTGTAGTACTTCTTCATCAGAGAAAGTAATCTACGGTAGGAGGACAAGAACAAAATTACCCCGTGAATATTTACTTGGTTAATTCGACTTGGAAATATATTAGAAATTATATGTGCCATTTTCAAGGTAATCAATCATGTATCAAAATCTATACTTCCACAGACAAATATAACCTTAAATCTATACATATATTAATCTATTCATACACATATACCTCTCTCTCTCTCTCTCTCTCTGTGTGTGTGTGTGTGTGTGTGTGTGTGTACGCGTGCGCGTGCGAGACATACAGATAGACACATACATACATACACACACACACACACAGAGAGAGAGAGAGAGAGAGAGAGAGAGAGAGAAGAGATTATATATATATATATATATATATATTATATATAATTTTTTTTAAACATCATTTCATTCTAAGCTATACATCCCAATTCATATTTGATAACAAAACGACATAACTTCCTTGTCATTAGCCACCAAACAATCAGACATCCAGTCTGCCATCTATTTCGCTAAATGACATAATCTTTCTAGTGTATGTCCGAACTCAAATAGATCCCGGTTCCTCTCTGAAATTACCGACAACGTCCAAACTATCGTACGCCATCAATTCATTTGTATGTCAATTTATCAAGGAATCCACTTCGAGGCAGATTGACGCCATTTTAAAATTAATGACCACTTCCGGAAACACCCTCCTATCGTGTGCCTTATATCCGAGACGCTTCAGATGACGTCTCTTCCGCTCACGTGATTTCCACGTGACTAGATAGCCTCCGCTTCAACCGTCGCAGCTAGACGGAACATGCACTGGGCACGTCAGGATCTCCGGTTTTTCTCTTGATATCTCGGGCAACTTACGGATGTTGTCCGGATTAATTAGAAATCTGGACAGGAAACGGCAACCGACTTTATCACTAATGAGCCGAGGAGATATTGCTTCATTAAAACAAATCGAAACAGTTTTGGAAAAGAAACTTCCCGAAGCAAAGTCGGGTCATTAACCGACATCCGCTGCCCCCTCTAAGGACTTCTTTTCAGCAAATCGCTATTTTCGTTTACCTAGCTGTCGTTCTGACGAGAACCAATCGTTCTGGAACAGATCCCGAACGCGCATCGGCGTCAACACCGTATCCAGTAGATTTTCATTAGAATAACTAATATCGGACTGTACAATTATCCGGAATTGAGAGGCCATCTCATGGATCAATATCAGGTTCTGGTGTTTAAAGTACGCTCACCACGAACTTATCGCTACACTTTTGGTGGTCATTAAGCCGGGAGGTCTCTTAAGAGACGTTTTAATTTAAGCAAGGTGGTCATCTGGCATGTTTCACCGTATTTTTACATACGTGCTGATATCATTTGGTATTACGCTGCAATATGAAGATATAGTCACTTAGGTTCGTAATCAGTTTCTTAGTCTGGGGCGATCCTGAAACGGCGAAGATCCTGATCCCAGTTTCCGAGATCCTTGGGAAGTACAACTCGGCACACGGATCATGTACCTCAGACTGACTTGAACATTAAGAAGTCTACCCTTCAGCTTTAAGTATTAGCCAAATATTTCGTTGTCTTGCTTTTCTTTAAATATAACTAGATCAATACTTTCTGCTTAGATCATCCATAGCATCCCATCAATAGCGGATCTATATTACACCGACATTGTAACCCGGTGATGGGCGTCTGAAATAAGTCAGAGACCTTACAGGCGTTCACTAATTGCCTGTGTTAAGGTTGAAATAATTAAGTAAAGCATTAATCATGGTCAATATAACTGGGGCGTTTCGGTTTGATATTTTTTCCATCAAACCGACCACCAATTCTGTTGCAAACGATTTTCTTTAAAAGTTTTTTTCTTCTTCAAATCTCCGTTATTTCTTGACAAAACAACAGTTAATTTGGCACGGTGAGTAATGACGGCAGTGTTAGAATAATGGTTTATCATTTGTAAATTAAAGTTACAATAGCTAAAAGGGAAGGGGAGAAAGGTGATACTAGAATGTGTTTATTTCACACACACACACACACACACACACACATATATATATATATATATGTGTGTGTGTGGGGGGGGGTCAGAAAGAGGGAAATATTGTGTGTGTGTCCGTTATATTAGTCACAACCAAATTAAAGTATCCATTTATTCGTTTACAAGTGTCATCATTATCTAGTTAATCTATTGTCATACTAAACATTCTAAATACCACATCAACGATAATCGCTGGCTTCTGACTTGTGACCTCTGTGTATCCAGACACAGTACATTTTATCGACAGCCCAACTCACAGAGGAATCTCCCCTCTATGTGTCTGCCAGCTGCGCTGACACCTGGGCTTTATATATCAATAGATTGAAGATCGACATTAGTCCATCCAAGAGGGTTTGTTATTATCTGTAATTTGTCCCCCGACTGTGGGGCGAGTTGAAGATGATTTATTTATTGTTATCTCTGAATAGCTGTGATTCTCTGGGGGTAAGGGGGTGGTTGTAGGAGCTTCTATTAATGTCCATAGGGGTAATGCTAGCACACTGGTCTACTGTTATATAGTTTATCTCCTTTGAACATGGTGCTGATTAAGGTGTATGAGTGTGAGTGAGTGAGTGAGTGATTGAGTGAGCGGGTATGTGTGAGTGAGTGAGTGAGTTAATGAGTGACTGAATGACTGAGTCAGTCAATCAGTCACTTAGTCAGTCAGTGAATGAGCGTTTTCATTTTCTAAAAATCGTTATCTGGTACAGAAACTCATTAACTCTGAATGCAGCATTTGAGTGACGCGTCACGGGTCTGATCCTAAAAAAGTAACTTCCCATGCTGGGGTATGACATGGTTCAGGATCGTATGCCTATTCGCGTGCGTGCGTGGGTGCGTATGTGCGTGTGCGTGTGCATACCTAAACGGGATTAACTCATACGTATGCGTTACCCTAACCCTTATCCTGGAATGATAAATTTTGCCAATTTCATTTAATTGCATACACGACGCATTAAGTACTTAGTTGACCCCACTTTGGGTGGTTGGTGAGTTTGATTACGCACGTGTCCACCCGCGTGTCTGCGCATGTCCTCATCGCCACCCGGAGCCCACTACTTCACCTCGTGTGTTACCGTCGTGTCATGAAAAGATAATAAGATGAACACAGACAGCAATAGATGAGCCATCAATAAGTAATCAGATGACGCATTATCGGATAATATCACAGTCGAAGCTGACGATTACTCAACGAAACGACGACACCGCATTACAGTGAAACCTCTGAAAGCCGACCCGAAGGCGATTGGGGCACTAAAATCGGCTCAACCGACTTAACGTTCTATGGATATGAGGCTCGGGGTGGGCGGCGGAAGCGGGGGGTTAGTGCCTGTCCGGTGGAAAATGACCCTTCTCGCCAGTTGCCATAAAATACGAGGTGCATACGTCGATTTATGGCTTGGTCGTGATGGCAATTAATTAGTGCGATGTTGTCGTGATGCCATAGAAAGGAAATGCGACTGAACAGCGAGAGAATGAACTATAATAGAACTCAACGTTTAGGTTTACCGAATGATCCATGGTATGGTGGTATCATTGGTCTTTGTTCGATAATCAGAACTTCTAGAAACACGCACAAAAAACATCCAGAATCTATGGGCCATCATGTATTATAGTATGGAAGATATTGACTTTTTTCCATCATATAACAACCATTCACATTTGAATTAATCAAAGAAGCACATACACTTTTAAAATAATTGTTTTAAATAATTACAAATCTTCTATTGTACCAATATCCTCGAAAAGAATTGAACTCAGTGGCACACCTAGTACAGGTGTTGGGGAAACGTAGGAAGGATAATCAAGTCTGAAAATGTGAGTTTTCAAATTGTGACGGAAAGAAACTATGCTATTTGATGACTTAACATATTCGGGAGCAACTGAAAAAGCATGAGTCCCAGCAAGATTTTTAACCCTTTTGGTAGGCAATAGTGCACAGTTTTAAATGATACGAAATTAATCAGGGAGACAGTGAAGAGTTTTCTTATATCGCCAGGTATGTTTCAACACATTGCTGCTACTGTTTTCAAATGTATTATAATTGAACTTTTCACGATTCGGAAAACCGACCTGCATGGGCACCGAGCCAACTTTGCTAGCAATAAATAATCATTCTTTATCAGACCATTTTTGAAAACTGATCCCGATTTACCTACCTGTTACTATAGATCGATGAACTATCGCTAACCTATCTAAATCAATGATACGACGTATTAGATAACAGAGCTGAATCGATCATTAATCAGGTCAGTTATCATCAATAATAGACGTTCGTCAGAGATTATGCCCGATGAGGCCCATCAAGTGT
Source organism: Paralvinella palmiformis (assembly GCA_025642065.1). Lineage (NCBI taxonomy): Eukaryota > Metazoa > Annelida > Polychaeta > Terebellida > Alvinellidae > Paralvinella > Paralvinella palmiformis. The sequence goes on along the minus strand of JAODUP010000314.1, from coordinate 266,984 downwards.
CTCTCAACTTGCCATTTATTTCCTCTTAATGTTCATCAACCCACTAATTGAAAATGAGTTATCCGCCAAATAACGATAAATGTTTTACGGCTAAATGGGTAATGAGCGAAGTGAAAGATGAGACAAAGGTAATGAGGCGAAGTGAAAGATGAAAGACCCTTTTGACATATCCCGGCCCGGGGTTTGAACCCAGGTGCTAGAGATGTTTGGCCAGCCGCGCTACCAGTGAGGCCATGAATGTGCAAGAAAAATAATGATAAAACCATTTTCTCTATGTAAGACAGCGATGTTTTACTTGGATATTGTTGTTATTGTTGACAAAATGAAGCAAACAAACAAACAAACAAAAGCCAAATATTTTTTATTATCATTTCCTACCAAAAAAGACGAATAAATGAAATCTTTACCGTATTATGACAGACTGATCAGCCACCTGTTCTTTGTCAGCTGCATAAAACATGCGCAGGTGTTCTATTGAACAATACCGTGGTCATGGCCAAAAAGAATAAAGCCCATTTTAGGCAACTGGCCAACTTCTATTTATCTAATATTAACGGCATTAACTGATTCATTTCGGTGTCATATTGATTGGTGAACGTGTCGTGTTGATATTTTGGGTGTACTGGTTGAGTGAAGTGATGACTGCTGTTTTATTTGAACTCGAAACTGCACCCAAACGGTACTAATGATCGAAGGGCAGCTCCTTAGGGCAATGAGGACATCCGGTAGAAAGCCACAACTGATGGATGAATCATCGCAATAACGTGAGTAGAATCTGAACAGTGAGATCCGGATGTCTGAGATTGGTGACGTCCTGTCTTGGCGAAATGCACCAAGGAAGATGCATCGAAAGATTTCACGTATCACGAATACCTGTATTTCAAGACTTGATTAATGTTATTGTAAACTATGACTGACACTGTCACCGACGCGGTGATAATATGGTTGTATGGGGGGGGGGGGATCACGCAGATCAAATGAAAAATACAAACATCGCTTTTACCCAAAGATAAAACTCTTGTAATAACGCGGCAGGGTTTCGGTTTATGGACTGAACACCGGAATAGGAATTAAGTGCATCATGCCACGGTTACTTCGTCATGACAACACGTAGAAGATAACCGCGGCAAATGTGAAAGCCTGTCTTCAACATCGTTCGGCTGTACGAGAGGAGCCAGGTGTTCGGAGGCTTCACTGTAAAACAATAGATCTCTGGCCAGTTATGCCAATGCTACGCCACTTCCCCCGATGACCGTATTAACTCCGTAGCCAGGATCCCGTGTCAAAGCCAGCTTCCTGGATGAGCCATCATTATAACGCCAGATGGCTACAAGTATTGTCCTCGTCGAGGAGAAATACTATGGATTGTTTTATAATTGTAAAGGCCGCTCTCCAACTGACAAACACTATTTTAAATGTTTGACGCCTTGGAAAACGACCCTGAAAGGTTTGGTTATTGAGGACAATGGGTCGAACCATTCAGCCAATTATTGTCACCATTTGCTGATTACGTCACATACGATGAGTGATTATTTTTAATCTACATATATATATATATATATATATATATATATATATATATATATATATATATATATATATAATATCATATATATAAAATTCTATCCTGCTGCTTTTGGGTATATAACCCTTGCCACTTGTTGAAGGATTATTGTATGGCAAAGATTTTGATGGCTTTCAAGAATGAAGAAGGTATGTTTTCACGTTAGTATCACTCTCATTACCTCTAACTATGGGCAATTGATCGACATTTCTATAAAACGGAGAAGGAGGAGATGTGTCGGGGAAGGGACCACGGATAATAAAAGGGAGTGGGAGGCGGGAGGGAAGTGAGAGTTCAGATTTATCTTTTCCTGTATTCGACACAGACTCATTAAACACGAGGCTGTGGGCCAAGCGAGTTAGCTGGCGCGAGATATGTATTTTGTCTGGAGCCAGTAATGCTACTGTAGACGTGGATATTGTTAGAGGACGATTGAAGGACGTCTGGAACGCCTCCATAACAGGCAGCTGCTTGCCCTCATCTTGGTGTGTCTTCCTCATTGGATTCCTGCTGTCTCATTATTCAGCAATGTCTCCCCCCCCTCTCCCCCCCCACATAAGTCTTTATTTCTGTATATCTTTTCCGTGTCCAGATATCTATTTACGCCGTTTCATTATTTTACCTGAGTTTTAAATTCGTATTTGTGTTGAATGATTTCGGTTACCGTATGAGAATATTGATGTATATATGTGTGTTTGTGTGTGTGGTGTGGGTATGTGTGTGTGTATAAATGTGCGTGCGTGTGTGTGTGTGTGTGTGTGCATGCATGCGTGCGTGCGTATGTGTGTGTGTATAAGTGTGCGTGCCTGCGTGCGTGCCTGCGTGCGTGCCGTTAATTACCCGGAACCCAATATCGATACGATTGAATGTATGTTAAGAAATATAAAACGAAAATAATAATAAGTTTATATTATAATGATGCATCCTGTGTCAATTATTAGTTTCTGGATATTATTATATTATGGATCAAAGCAAGCATATAGTAATACAAAAGATCCTCCTAATATATATATATATATATATATATATATATATTTATGTGTGTATGTGTGTGTGTGTGTGTGTGTGGTTGTACAGAAATGTATATTCATATTTTCTCACCACGAATGCTGTCATCAGTACAATAGATAATTAACAGTAAGAATTACTACTACTACTACCTGTAGTTCATGCCTTTGTTACATCTCGTATAGACTATTGTAACTCCCTGTTATATGGCATATCTGATTATAACATTAATCGCCTTCAGCGAATTCAGAATAGTGCAGCTCGCATTGTAACAAATACTAGAAAATATGATCATATCACCCCAATTCTTCAAAAACTACATTGGCTACCTGTTAGACAGCGTATCCATTTTAAGATTCTGTTAATAACTTATAAATCTATTAATGATATGGCGCCAGAATACCTGTGTGAACTGGTTTCCATTAGAAAGTCATCCCGAAAACTCAGGTCATCCAGTCAGATACTATTGCAGGTGCCAGTGTCTCGGCTCAAGTCATATGGTGATTGTGCGTTTAACTTTGCAGCCCCCACTTTGTGGAATAAGTTGCCGGCAAATATTAGAAATGCGTCGTCTCTTGGAAATTTTAAATCTCTTCTAAAAACACACCTATTTAAGGTCGCTTTCACAGATAAATAATTATTATCTTTTAAATCATTACAGGGTTTTTACAGACATTATTTGGGGTATTATTATATTACATATTATTTGTACAGCGCCTTTGAATGGCTCCTGCTAGTAAGGGCGCTTTATTGAATATACATTATTATTATTATTATTACTATTATTAGCAGTAGTGGTAGTGATCGTAGTAGTAGTAGTAGTAGTAGTAGTAGTAGTAGTAATAGTAGAAGTAAAAGTAGTCGTAGTAGTAGTAGTAGTAGTAGTAGTAGTAGAGTAGTAGTAGTAGTAGTAGTAGTAGTAGTAATAGTAGTAGTAAAGTAGTAGTAATAGTAGTAGTAACAGTAGTAGTAGAGGTAGTAGTAGTAGTAGTAGTAGTAGTAGTAGTAGTAGTAGTAGTAGTAGTAGTAAAGTAAGTAGTAGTAGTAGTAGTAGTAGTAACCATAGTAGTAGTAGTAGTAGTAGTAGTAGTAATAGTAGAAGTAAAAGTAGTAGTAGTAGTAGTAATAGTAACAGTATTAGTAGTAGTAGTAATAAAAGTAGTAGTAGTAGTAGTAGTAGGTAGTAGTAGTAACAGTAAAAGTAGAGGTAGTAGTAGTAGTAGTAGTAGTAGTAGTAGTAGTAAGTAAAAGTAGTAGTAGTAGTTGTAGTAGTAGTAGTAGTAACCATAGTAGTAGTAGTAGTAGTAGTAGTATAGTACTAGAAGTAGTAGCAGATATCATACTACTGCTATTAATATTTTTAATAATTCTATCGTTACTAATACTATTACCTATTTTCTTCAACATTGATCAGAAGGTAACATATACAGTCTTTGGTATGAGCTTTGTATAATTATATCCTTCAATATACATGGCCTATAAGTATATGTGTCTAAAAGCCAACGTCGTATAACGGTCATGCCACGCTATGTCAAGGGCATTCCGATTGGTGATGGCGGTTAGAGTACTGGTTCGCAAACCTTCAGATTCTGAGTTCATATCCGGCTCATACCGGTGTTTGTGGCATTTTGTTTCTCGCCCGTATGTTCTGACCAATTCTGAGGCTAAGCAATTGAGCCGAATTTCACTCATTCCATGTTAATGATGTCATACTACGATTGACAATAAACGTTGAGGCAATCAACTTTCAATAACAGACTAGTCAACTCGGCGGTAGAGTGGTGGAATGGCACACCAAAATACATGGGTTCGAATCTACTGAAGGTCTATTTACATTTCTTATGGCTGCTTAATGATTCAGTCAGAAATGAGCGTGTATCTGATTTGCCCAGCTGCAACGACGTGTTTGTAATGTGCCGACTCTTAACAGCTCGATGTGCTCACCTAATGTCCTAAATTGATATGACTAATTATCAGATAGCAAACCGTAAATGTGCTTGTCCTAGTTAGAGTTATTTTAGAATGTCGCTGCTGAAATCAGACTACCAGTGAAATATCAACGTTGGACTTATTTGAACAACATTACATAAACCGGAATACTGTTGATTTATGAGTTATCTAAAATGACCCAATTTGTTCGGACTCTTCAGTTATTTAATTCTCCTCCGTATATGCCAATAGTGTGTTGATGAACTTTGACCGTAAATAGACGAGATGATGATTGATGTTTTACGGCCACTTTTGTACACACGGTAGGCTAAATGGGCAGAGCGACCTCCAAAGATAATGAGGCGAAGTCAAAGGCGAAACAACCTTCAGATATGCCCATGCCGAGATTCGAACTCGAGATTCGAAGTGGTAGTAATCTGTAGTCCAACACGCTACCGCTGGACCACGGAGGCGCCCCCCCCCCTCCACCGTAAATAGACAGGTCCATCGTTAATTGGTTAGCTTTTTGTTGGATGCGGCTCTGTTTAGGTTTTAGGTACAGTGATGAAGTAGACTGAAATGGCGAAACACTTGATAAGTTTCAGGGCTAATTGCGGCCGGGACTGGATTGAACTGAAAACACGTCAATATCATTGAATGTGACGCTCTGTGTTAGTCTGTTGTCTTTATATCTGACTCAAGATATATTATTTCCTTCCTTCACTGTCTGCGCCATTTATTCATTCATTCATTCTTTCGTTCCTTCGTTCGTTCATTCATTCATTCAATTATTAATTCATTTATTCCATATGTGGACATTGACCCCTTCCGCTGAACAAGAGCTTAAACAATATTTGATGCGATGAATATGTCGATAGATTTATCTGTGACTCGTATATCTGAATAAGTATACAGATATAATCGCGTTGATGAATGACCCAGATTATAACATTGATATATATATATATATATATATATATATATATATATATATATTATATATATATATTATATTTTATATATTATGCTCTGTTATTGTATTGGTAGCTGGAATAATTTATTTGCGAGGCTAAAGATTATTTTAATCGTACAGTTCAGGATATTATACTGTTATCCTGTCTCAATCCAGGTGACGATTACCAAAATATAATTGTTGTTGTATTTGTTGATGAGATGGTCATCGGGCGTCATCAATATTTTGTCATTACCGTTGTCCTGGTCTTAGACACCCGACGTAATCCCTTCGACCACCGGCTTCCACATCTATAGACAGACACCGATCTTCACACCGGATATCCGGAAGCATGGCCGCGAAGACAGATCGGTCAGCTTAAGCCAATACGGCGCTAGGTGTTAATGCCGCTCAGAAGCCATGTACGTGCGGCTAGGCGGCATCGGTCTTCTTCAAGCCGCCAGAGGTCGCCCGAATTCGGCCACGATCCCTCGACCAATACGACCTAGCCGCTGTTAGACACGTGATAAATTGTTGCCTCGTTCCGGGAGAGATAATGTCGGAACGAGGCTAAACAGATCGGTGCTCATTGATCGGGTCCAAGTGGCGCGAGCCGTGATTGGCTCCCACTAAGTAGCAATTAAGGCCAACCGCGGGTCGACAAAGATGTCAGGATGTAGGACGCTCAGTTGTTATTGTCAACTTGCGAAATATAGTCATTAATAATTTAATTTCTATTTATTATACACTATAACACATTGTACTGGTTAAATATAGAAGGAAATGCGGCATAGAGGATACTACATTCTTATTTTGATTTATTATTATTATTATTATTATTGTTGTTATTCTTTTTAGTTATCTCTCAAATTCAGACCATTAACATCAACAAGTGCGCCGATAGGTCGTTGATCCCAGCTCAATGATTAGCCCGAGTTTGGATATTGTCATTCACAATCCTTCAATCCCCCCCCACCCAATTTCCCACTACTACACATCCAGCATCTTCGTGGTGTCATCCTACAGATGTTGTCCTGTTGGCTGTCTTGTCTATTTATGCTAATTAAGTTACTGTCAAATCGCATTACACTGGCACAAACGATAGCATCTCACTCTTCCCCGAGACGTGTCTTCGCTCCTATTGGCCAGCTCTCGAAGACTCAGGGGGGGGGGGTGCTTGGGGAACCAGCGGCCAATCCATGCCTTGTCCTACCTCGACATCTGTTGCAGGCCTAACGTCGTTGATAGGCATGAAGGATATATACTACAGGGTATGGGACCTGTTGCGACAGGTCGTGGTTGGATAGCCCCCGTCGAAGGCAGTCCAAGTATACGGGACAACCTTGTAAAGGGTTCTACGATGGCTGGGCGCTTCTTCTCTGGCTCAACGCTGCGTGCGACAGCGAGGCCACTGAGGGAAGGCGTAGCATAGAGGACATGGCATTAACGATGTGGTCTAGGACCTGTCGGCCAGAAGATGTCGCCGTAGCGTCTACGGTTTTGGTGATATAACGTCGAGAGCAATTCATTGATAGAATGGCACAGTGCTTATTACATGGAATACTTCGTACCTGGAAGACTCTGCATGGACGGCCTCAGGCTGAAGACACGACGAAGATATGTCTCTGTGGTCTGATAGGTCAACACAGTTCGTACGCTTCTGCCGGCGGCGTTCTCGCGCTGACATCCTTTGGGTTGTGTTCTCCAATCGTAGCACGTCCATTGGCCGTATATCTGTCTATCTGACCGTATCGACTTATTGGTACGACTGTTCGCCTTGGCTGCATCGTGCGAACAATGCCTTAGACGGCAGAAACATGTTCCGTCTTCTAGTCACATATCTATTGATAACCGGTTTATCAGCTGTCAACATCGGATTAGCAGATAAGGAAGGCGTGTTGTTCACTTGCTGCCGAGAATAGTTTATGAGATTGCTTTATAATTTTTATAATTTATCTGCTTTGATCTGATTTATGGAACGACAGCGGCATGTATATATATCAATTAATCGATTGTTTATAAGTTAGAGCTCGGATTTCAACACTGCTGCACCGGAAGTGGATAACGCGATGCCATTTCGGACATGATAACGCTAATCGGAAATCGGAATTTACTCGAATTCAATTCACTCCCCGGATACGGCAGATCGGCATATTCGGAATCAATCTAATCCGAAGCGCGCCATTCTGCCTAGTTCGTATCTGGATAGTTCTCAACCGGAAGGATATGTTTGCCATCTGCGTGTCAGAGCCGATGCCAGAAGTCGCTAGTCGTCGGTTTTCGGCCCCAGTATCCCCGCGCACCGAACCGAGAAGTTGTCGTGTTTAGTTGATCTGTGAGTCGCCCGGCGGCCCGCGGACAAAATGAAGTCGGTGGCACTTAAATCATGGATGGCTCCCTACAAAGTGAAGTAGTCCGGATACCGATCGAAAATGGCGGAAGCAACGTCACGACGCCGACAGCGCCGCCTAGGCCAGTAGTCCTGGTGCGCTACTCGAACCGGAAGACCTCCATTACGCCATCGCTGCAACGCCTCCAAGTGGTGTTTGCCAGAGAGGTAAGTCACGTGATCGTCAAATGTATTTTAGGAGAGGTAGCTGGGCCGTGAAATGTTTCGACTTCCAGCGACGTCATCTGGTTGATGCCTCGGTAGAGTGTTTGTGTGCTCCGGTGGGCGTTGAAGAGTGGTGGCAATGGGCACAGGAGAAAAGCCCGAATTGGATAACGATGTCAAAGTCTTTTACCGATAGATAATCTTCAAAGCTATGAGACATATCAAGGATATACAGACCTGCTGCTTGAAATACACTATCTCACATGACACGAACAAAAATGTAGGCTACGAAATAAATTTGAAATGTAAAACGTTTACGGTTAGCCATTTATGATTTATTTTACAGGCCACAAATACCGTGAACCGCTGGCTAGTAGCCCATTTCTGTCAGACGGTGTGACTCTCTGTAGCTCCTTATATAAAATCGGTGTCAATTTCATTACAACTCTTAACTGATCGGTTGAAATCTCTGCAAATCTGCATCCGGCTAGAAGACATCATCATTTTATTGGACATTTTGCTAATCACCTTTACGACGGAGTGGAATCAGATAACAAGAGAAATACTTTATGAATGGCCAAGGAAAAGGCGTCGAAGCTCACGAAGAGATATCAATAGATTGATGTTCATACAGTTTGGCCAAGGTCAGAACGTCCTCAGAATACACACACACACACACACACACACACACACACACACACACACACACACACACACACACACACACAAGAGAGAGAGAGAGAGAGAGAGAGTATTGACATCTGATACAGTCGTGCAGAAACGACTAACAGAAATTTGTGAATCCTCTAAGTGGTTACGGTTTATGTATATATTTCGGTATCCAGAAACCTCGACAAAATATTAAGCTGATCCGGACTGGATACCCCGAGGAAAAGACTAGTGATGCAGCGCCATAGAAAATAAAGTATAGCCTGGATCTACAACCACGTACGATGGCCGACGGCTGCGGATAACTCATACTGAATCGTATATTTTACCAGACTGCTATCTGTGACATGGAACCATTAAAAGAGTTGAATTTAGCTGATATTAGAGTACACACCTGGACGAGTTGATTCGGTGCATTTGTGTCACAACTGTTTTACCTTATTACCTTGCCGAACCGTTTATGAAGATGATGATCCATATCATAAGAGGGGATAATAAACTGGTAGTATCATAAAAATCAGTTATGAGTACATTGTACGCAACATCGTAACCGGACTGGTCAAACAATCCTCCATATTTATTTCCTAGTCTCGGATTATTACGGTGCTCCGATGGCAAAGTGGTTAGAGTACCGTTCAACAAATTCCAGATCAAGGTACGAATTCGACTAAAGGCCATGTTTGTGGGATGTTTCCTTGCCTAATCGCTCCAGGATAAGTATCTCTGATGCGGCCAGATCAAAGCTCTCACTCAATACGAGATCGAATTCAAACATGAGCCTGATAAAAACGATAAGTGCTCACTACCATTTAGCAATTGTATAGCTTGCTGATCATAGATGAAATAAGTGTAAATGCAACAATCCCAACAGATATAGTTCCAGGGTAAGAGATCCGAACTGACACTGATCCGAACTGACACTGATCCGCACTGATATCGATCCGAACTGATATCGATCCGAACTGATATTGATCCGAACTGATATTGATAAAAAAAAACTGCAGGATAGGGACCATTTTTACGGTATACCATCTGATATAATGGCAATGCGAAATGCCATTAGAACAAGACTTTAACCGACAGAATACTAATAACAGTATAAGAATCTCAGATGAAACAAGTCGCTCCTCCGTGTTAAGGTTCAAATAGAACCAAACAATCCGGGTTTAGGCACGATGTTTCGTTGCCGCGTCGTCGCCGTTCCTCCACCACCCCCACCACCAAAACTGCCCAGCCCTACGTCCCAGCTGTGCTCAGCAGCAAGGCTCAACAAACCACTTACCCACTAACTAAATCACTGACCCCAGGAGAAATGACCCTACGGAGAATTCCCAGCCGCGGTTGGATAAAGGAGAACACATGGGCTCTTAGTGACATAACAGGGAACATTCTAAGCTCGTCTAGCAGTGGTGAATCCAATAAGGAGCAACTGGCATCAAATTAATTATGGTCGCCATAACATTTAAGTCGTGATACTTGAGCTGATAGAATCCCAGAAATCCGACGTTCAACCTGTCCTCACTAAATATGCGTTCCTTACGTCGAATATAATTAGAAATGTTATCAATTTTATTGAATGTGACAAGAATCCTGGTTGATGCGACTACAAGTTTAGGAATCCAGACTGACGTCATTGCAAATAGGCTAGTCCTAAGGTCATGCAAATTAGTAGGCCGCAACGTCATAAGATGGAAGCCATGTTGTATTTCACCGGATGTTCGTAAGACCACCAGGAATAAATGGTATAACTCTGCCAACGGTAGGGTGAGTGACGTCAAACCTGACATGGCCGTATTTCTGAATGATGTAGGCCATATTTTGGTGAAGAAAAGAGCTTATGGCAATTAGCTAAAGATCGACATCCGGTTGTGGTGAGGGCAGAGAGTGAGAATGGTCATTTATGATGCTCATGGAAGATGATAATGATAACAGAGCGTATTGTTCCGTGAGTGGATTAAAAGTTGGCCATGTTTATATAGAGTAGGCCATGTTCACCCAAAGTCGGGTATAACAGTAAACATCCGACCATGTTGATATAGATTAAGCAATGTTAATACACTTGGTCCTTATACTATAAATTCAGTCATGGTGATAAATAATTGGCCACTTTAATGTTAAAAAAGCATGTTGTTATGCAATTGATCGCATTAATATGAGGTTTGTCTTGTTTATAAGTAGTTAATCAAGTTAGTATTCCCCCTCTCTCTCCCTATCTATCTATCTATCTATCTATATATCTATCTATCTATCTATCTATCTATCTAAGAGAGAGAGAGAGAGAGAGAGAGAGAGAGAGAGTTGACCATTTTAATATACGGTTGGTTATATTAATATACAGTTGGCGATATCAATATATAGATAAACGGTTGGACAAGGTAATATATACAGATAGCCAAGATAAAATACAATTTACCATGTTAATATACAGCTGGTTATTTTGATTTTATTGTACAATTAGCCATGGTGATGTACATGTAGTCGAAACGATATAGAGTTGGCCATGATAACATAGAGTTGACCTTGGTAATATACAGTTAAACATGGTCGTTTACATTTGAGCGCAGTATCAATAATTTGTTGGGTCACACTGATACGCAGTCAGCCATGCTAGTATGTGACTGACTGCGATGATATGGATTGGAACATGCTATTATAAAGCAGGCCATGTTTCTGTGTAGGCATTCACCTCATCTAAAGGCGGCCATTGCCATACACGATCGATAATTTAATTACACAATAAACGGCGGTAATGTTAAATAGGCAGTTATGGGCAAATATGGCCCAACATAATTTCTAATATGTATACACCTTTATCTATGCTGACGCTTAATAAACCATGCTGACAAAGAATTAGCCGCATATCCATAAAACAGATCATGTTAATACTTCATTACGATGCAGCCAGACATGTTAATCCATATCCGGATCTATATGAACCGATAGGCTAAGGCGTAACTGTAGACAGTCTTGGACACGTGATCTTAGTCTTGTCATATTGGTGTTTATGTGGTTGCTACAACAATTATATTAGACAAACAGCTTTAATCATTTCCAATTTGCTTCATTATGGGTACAGGCCATTATAGGCGTAAGTCGTTACTCAAAACACACCCATCACTTCCTGGCACGTTCTCCGTTTTATGGATGAGTGAACCAGTCGCCACATGACGGAATTGCAACTCCCGGAGCCTTGAACTTGTGACCCCACGGCTACAAGTCCTACGCCCTAACTAACTGCGCTATCAAGGTTTATATATATATATATATATATATATATATATATATATATATATATATATATATATATCGGCTTACAAAATTCCAGTGCAACATTGATCAAATCCGCTTATTGTCATCATAGTGTTATTATATGACAGCAGAAGGGAATGTATACCTGTACTAGGCTCAAAATAAATTAGTCCCGATTCGGATGACGATCGCAATAGCAACAATGTATTGACAATGATGATCTTAAGTCTTAGGCCAAACATTGGCTATGTCCTCGTTGGTTTGGATGAACGCTCCGGTGTACGAAATCTCTCAGATGTTTAGTTTCAGATCAAAGAATTGACCGTATTGTACCTAATGCCAGGCCACACATCCGGGGAAAGGTAAACCCATTAACACAGTTCTGTTTCAATTATACGGGTTCGCCATACATTATATGGACGGGGAGTAGAAAAAACAGTACAGGCTAGCCTTGTATTTTCCCAGTTCCGTTCCATGGTAGATCCTGCATGTACCGCGATGAACCGCTGCAGGGATATACGTCAACCCGTCCGTTTCTGGTATTCTGGATCGAAGTTAGATACTAATTTGCGTAATAAATCTTGAAATGCAGTATCAAGTAATATGTACCTAATGTGACATGACAAAACCCAGATACTTGTTTTAATTTAAATAATTATTAACACACACGCAGACACACACATTTCGAAGTACCTGTTTCATACGTTTATACTATCCGTCTCACCCTCTCTCTCTCTCTCTCTCTCTCTCTCTCTTCCTCTATATATATATATATATATATATATATATATATATATATATATATGGAGAATATATATATATATATATATACTGTGAAATGTTGCTATTGCGTGCCCTGTTTGTGCACAGGTTTGGCTAAATTGACTGAGGGACCACAACAATTAATGAGACAAAGTGAAAGATGAAACACCTTTCAGTCATAGCCCAACCGGGTTTGAACCTAGGTTCTACAGTTCCGTATCCAACTGCGCTAACAGCTACACCATGGGTATTGTCAGAGAGAGAGAGAGAGAATCGGTCACTAAGTCATCGAGTTCGTAGCGAATACAATAACAGCGCCAATGTGTTCCCCTGTGTTTTCAAACTCCGCTGTTCCATTAACTGTCCGCCGTTGCATCATCGAGCGGAAGTCTGTAGTTATTCGCCGTGAACCAACCAAGGGCGTGATGTATCGGCGCTACTGAAATGTAAACAATTCCTGTTTATTGTTGTCGCTTCCTGTTTCCGGAATGCTTTTACTGGCGCCATCCATCATTGTTATTGAAAGATGCCTCACCTTCAGCTACAACTCTCTCCTCCAATTAGCGTAACCCGTTTCATTCATACGCTGTACGTCATTAGACGGGCAAGGACACGCCGGGATGCGTCTGTTGCTGCCACTGATGTTGCTGTTAATGATAATATGAATGATATAAGAATGGAGATCTAGACAATTCCATGGGCACCTCCGTGGTCTAACTGGTAGCGCCTTGGATCACAGAGCACTACCAACTGAGTTCGAATCTCGGCGCGAGCATATCAGAAAGGTGTGTCATCTTTGACTTCGCATCATAACCTTTGGAGGTCGCTCGGCCCATTTAGCCTACCATATGCACAAAAGTGGCCGTAAAACATCAATCATTATCATAACCATCATCATCGTCTAGTCAATTCCTGATAACTCGATTGACCTTCCTAAAGAGTCACACGAGTTATGTTTATATATTTTATCCAAAATCCAAAATCATCGTAGAATCGTGAGTATGTTATTACGGTGCATGTTAGTATCGAGCCGCATCGAAACCTACGTCAATAGCTACTAACTGAATAAGATCCAGAACACAGAATGTGCGATATTTTGGAGAAAGCTCAGGTATCCGTGATTGGATGGTGTTCTCTGTTCTGTTTATGGTTCTGTATCAACATTCGGCTTTTTCAATGGACCTTTGATGAGTGAAGATTCTCAATATCACCGTATGTGAAATGTTTTTTGAAGATGATTCTGGAAATACCTCGGTATTCAAAAACTGTCCTGCATCGTCCAAAGATAGTACGCCTTAGAATAATTTCGTAATATTTGTAGTTAAGTTCAGCATTTTGGGAATCGTGTGTCGAGCATGGTGAGTGAGTGAGTGAGTCAGTGAGTCAGTGAGTGAGTCAGTGAAACAGTGGGTGGATGAGTTAAGTGGGTGAGTGAGTGCGAGTGAGTGAGTGAGTGAGTGAGTGAGTGAGTGAGTGAGTGAGTGAGTGAGTGAGTGAGTGAGTGAGTGAGTGAGTGAGTGAGTGAGTGAGTGAGTGGTGGTGAGTGAGTGAGTGAGTGAGTGAGTGAGTGAGTGAGTGAGTGAGTGAGTGAGTGAGTGAGTGAGTGAGTGAGTGAGTGAGTGAGTGAACAAATGAATGAACAAATGAATGAACAAATGAGTGAACAAATGAGTGAACAAATGAGTGAACAATTGAGTGAGTGATTAATGAGTTATTAAGTAAGTGAGTGAAATATTGAGTGACTGATTGAGTGACTGATTAAGTTATTGATTGATTGATTGATTGATTGGTTGATTG
>JAODUP010000314.1:227500-247500 GCA_025642065.1 Paralvinella palmiformis | reverse complement strand
AATAATGATGATGATGATGATGATAATATTAATAATACATTATGATTATCATTTTACAATAGTCACCATCATCAACATGATCAGTGTCAACAAGAAAGAAATCCTCTCTAATATTATTAATAAATCCCTGTGTCTATCAGAGTTAATTCTCCACATTTTGGAGACAACACAACAAAGATCCATGCCACCCGTCATCAACACCGTTCATGTCACGACGACTACCCTTTCTTTGTGATCGGAAATTACTAATTCACGTTTCCACTGACACCCGGAGAGTCTCTAAAAGCGAACAATGACCATGATAGGTAACGCCACAGGTAGATGACATCGGCTCCATTGAGCGGGTGCCTTTGATCTCCGCGTCAGCAATTTCCCAAACATAATCTACACCGGGAATGGTCAGGGATCAGAGTGGGAGGCCTTCTCCGGCTGTACTAGATCAGTGTCTGGGCTCACTGAAGAATGATGGCACAGAGATGTTTTAGTGTTTTAACTTCTTGTACGTCTTCTTCTGCTTCTGTCGAGAAGAATGAACGATATCTTCCGGTGAAAAGAACGTGGGAATGCGGTAACTCGTGTCGGCAAGAATTTGACACTTTCTCGTTGCCAAGGTCATCAGATGAATGGCAAAATTTAGGTCTGCTTCCCTACTTCTATATTAACATAAGTGAATGTGTATATTTTTATTTATCTGTGTCTGCGCCAAACATTTTGACAAAAGAGTCTTAGACAGATTTTGATTGGGATTATAAGAGATAATCAAGTGCGAAGGGCTATTTGGATCGTTGGCTCTGGGTGTAGAATATTTATTTTAAACCAAACAATTTTAATGAAGAATTGGATTGATATGATCCCATTTTCAAGTACATAACTCCCTCACCCCCCTCTCGTGTGTGTGTGTGTTCGTGCGTGCGTGCGTGCGCGTGTGTGTGTGCGTGTGTGTGTGTGTGTGTTTTAGGGTACATAGTAAGAGGCAACAGGCACAGAGCGTCAACATATCTAAACATCCTTCGAAACCTACCTCCATAAATCTAAATACAACTATACATACATTAATCTAAAAATAAAATGTTCCATACTTCCACATATTGATAAATGTGTGCGTATACCTAGCATGTGTCTGGTCTACTCATCAGCCTGTGGGAACCAGCTAATTCGCTTTTCGTACGCGACAAATATGTCACGCCCACAGGAAAGCGGCTACATGCAGGCTACGTACAAAAAGCGGAAAAACATACCATTTGATATCACAGCTCGCAACAAACAACACGTGCGTGTGGTTCAATGGTGACTTGCTACATACATATTATAAACTATTTTGACACCACAGTTTATATTCAACAGTAATTTTCTGTAAATTATGAACCATGTATCAATACACGTCCGACTAGTCTGGCGTCGAAGTTCTTCTCTAACCTAAGTGAATATTCAAGTGTATGTGTGTGTGTGTGTGTGTGTGTGTGTGTGTGTGTGTGTGTGTGTGTGTGACCCTTAGTTATACGGACCTCAATTTAAATCAATTCTTTGTAAATTTTGACATTTTATGTTTATCAAAACTATAAAACTTTTATTAAACACCAAACACATTGCATTAGGTGGATATGTTAATTCCCCAGCATAAATCGGGTGCCATATAAGGCATTCTCATGAATATTCGGTTATGTCCGTTTTCACTCGGCAAGTTCCGCATACATAATTGTGTACTGACATCATCAACGTGTGCGTGTCTTTGAATAGTGTCTTCGAAATAATAAAGAAATTGGTTTATTTAAATTGCATATGTCAGCTGTTAGAAAGCTGTTAGAGGGTTAACACGATATATGTGTTTCGTGCGTACCCTGAAATATAGAGTGAATTATTGTAGAGCGATTTCAGATCATTAAAAAAAAGACTCGCAGACTTCCAGACACCATTTCGTCCATCCTAGCATATACCTACGCGTGAGGGTTTTTAAAAACTAATTCTAAGACCACAGGATAATTAGGTCAGGTTGTGCAATGGTATTGTTCTACAACATCGACGTGAGCGATGTAGTCATTAACAACATTGGCCAATTCTAATTCCCAACTCGGATGTCTGTAACAGGGCAATTGTATTATTCGTGTTTATGGTTTTTACGATAAGAGTCGAATTAGTGGTCATAGAACGGATAAATATCTCTGAAGAACGGGAAGTAGAACGTGTTACTGTAGCCAATAAAATGGTAATCAATTATGTGTGTGTGTGTGTATGTGTGTGTGTGTGTGTGTTTGTGTGCGTGCGGGGGGACGATTGTAGTGTATGAAAAGGCACACACACCAACCCCTTCCCCCCCACAAAAAAACACGAATAGTCAATACAAGTTGCTGTGACGTGGAAACTCTCCCCCTCTATATCCCTCCTCTCTGTGTGTGTGCGAGCGCGTGTGTGTCCAATTCTACCTGTCGACGTCCAAATCCGGATACTGACAGATAGAAATGATGCATGGATGTTAGTCAGGATGCTCTCTTCGATAATCGACAACTCGGTTAACATCGTCGGCTTGAAATCTAGGCATCCTGCCTACGTAGGCATAGGCCTGCCTAGTGATGCATGATAAATCAATCTTACCACGGTCTGGCTCTCTAAATCTAGACTACCTTAAATAGCTCAGGCAATAATGTGCTGCCACGATGGCGATTTTATTTATCTTCCCCTTTCTGTGTCCAGTCGCTTTTCGAAGCCGAGTATTTGTAGCAATGGCCGTTCCAATCAGCCGTTACAGAGGTGATACTCAGTTGCTGTAACGCAGGTGATACTCATCAGTTGTAATGCCGACGACAGGTAACAGCAATAACATTGTCCGTACTCAACTGTTTCAAAACCGATAAAACACGGTAATTGCCAAACTATTGTTAATTAATCGGTGACTGTAACACTTATGTATACTCAGTGACTGCAGCAGACCAGTCTCGGTCCTTGTAACCAAGCCGATACTCAATATTTGAGGATGATACTCGCTAGCAATAAGGCTGGTCATAATCAGAGCTGGTGTAAAGTTGTTAAACATGGCACCATCATACCTGGATAACCCGCTGGCTAGGATCCGGTTTGACCTAGATACGCCATCTAGACGTGGCCGGCTTCACCTTAACAAATCGTGGCACAAGCCGACGGAAGACGGATACAATCCCGAAAACGGATCTGGTACCGACCATTCTGAACGCGGACACACACCATGACGACGCTGTACGATAGGCGCTGGCGTCGGTGGTTTTTGCTTAACGTCTCGGGGGAATGGACGGTTTTATTTGTTGACATCAATCCCGTACGACATGACTGTCTTGTATATAATTAGAGATGACGCGCTGGATATTCAATCACGGATAAAAACGGCCAATCGGAAATAGAAAGCCGAAAGCGGCGAATCCGGCATAAAAAAACGATTCGGGATCCCATTCGACGAGTGCATCTGCGAAGTATCGATTACATCAGCAGGTTCCGCCGCTGAATCACGACTCACTGTCACCAAAAGACAGTGAGTGGCTCAACCAAGACCGACCAGGTGGCCGTTATTAAGAAGAGCCGTAAGCCGCATAAGAAGGCCAGGTGACCGTTATTGAGAGGAGGCGTTCGCCGTATAAGAAGGCCCGGTTTTAGACCATACCGTCCATTGTAATGCTGTAGGAAGCCATGTATAGGTCATCCACCATACACAGTCACGTGTTACTGTGCGGCGGAAATCGGTCCAATCGGAAACGTCAGAGTAGCGCGACATCTAGCGAGTCCGGCTCCGTCGTGGGACTACTCGAGGTTGGTGTCTATCGCAGTGTGTGAATATGTATGTATATATATATATATATATATATATATATAATTGGGCTTCTTACATTTTTAGAATCGTT
Organism: Paralvinella palmiformis; assembly: GCA_025642065.1. NCBI lineage: Eukaryota > Metazoa > Annelida > Polychaeta > Terebellida > Alvinellidae > Paralvinella > Paralvinella palmiformis. Next base: position 243,637 of record JAODUP010000314.1, on the reverse strand, counting down.
AATATTTATTCCAGTTCCGGAAGAAGTTCGTAATCTCGCCAATACGATAATACTAATCCGGTAATATAATATTTACTCTAATTGGTCATTCACAGTCTTAACAAAACGCCAAACGCCTTTAGGGTAATGTTTTTGTATTCGCGTAAAGTATCCGTGAAGTTGACTGCCCAAATACAGTGGATAAATGTTATAACGAGGAATAGTGACAGTTACATACAGAGTTATAGATAGATCGAAAGGGTTATACGTGAGGGTGGTTTATAGAAGTGGATCACAGAAGGCTTGTTTTTATTATTTAACAATCTCAGGTTCCTCATTATATTTCGCCATCTCATTACTCCAACATTCGGTCGTTTCAACACACCACCAATGTTTCAATATATAGGCATTGATCCTGTAGTCCGAAGTATGTAACTAAAGTTTCGGCGTTATCGGTAAAAAACGCAGTAGTATTGGAGATAATTATTGGGGAGTGTTTGTTCACAGTAAATAAATGAAATTCGGATCTAACACCTACAGCCACGGGTAAGAATAAGTCCTCTTCCGTTTTAACTTTATCCATAACACAAACATAAGTAACATATGGTACGTATCTGAAAAGGTTCAGTAACTACTACGTTATTTTTAGAAGTTTGTATGTGTGCGGGTGTGTGCGCACGCGTGTGCGTGAAAAACTTGTACCTAAGCCTTAGTGTCGATGCTTCTAGTATAGTTTATTATATATATATATATATATATATAACGAGCTCCGGAAACAAAATGCACGCGCTGTGGCTGTACAGATTCGTATACGAATGGGATCTTCATTTAAGAGTCGTCGTTGCTAATGACAACGATTAAACAATCGACCCAGTCGGGTGTTTCCGTTACATCTAGAGACGTATTATCACATTTGTGTTGGCCAAGATTGATGATTGATGTTTTACGGCCACTTTTGTACACATCGGTGGCTAAATGACCGAGCGACCACCAAACGTAAAGAAGCGAAGTCAAAGATGAATCACCCTACAGATATGCCCATGCCTAGGTTCGAACTCAGGTGGTAATGATATGTGGTCCAATGCGCTACCTGTTAGACAACGGAAGCACCCTTGTTATGGCCAAGAATAGATTATGAAAAACTGTTTTGTCTTAAGTTCACCCCCATATTAAACACTCCCTCCGATTTGCTAATCGGTAAATACACAAAATGATGCGCGCGCGCTTATGTGTGTGTATGTGTGTGTGATTGACACGGAAAGGGTTGTTCTAAAATTAGAAGCAGTTCCACAAATATTCTATTTTTGCGAACACCTTCACAACACAAATAATTCGAAGAATTTGACGAAGCCCTCCGGAACAGCTGTCTGCGTCCAGATGTTTGTTGGCTAAGAATTCGGATATCACGATGCTCCGGGGATTGGTGCCCTCCCCGTTCCAGATCAAACGTCAGATTATTGGCATTCTGGATTTCGGTTTCATTTCCGAGGGCGAAGGAACGAACCTGTGCCAATACGCGACTGTAAACAACAAAACAGATTCGGAAAGATACTAATGTATCGAGGGCGCCAGATAATAATACTTAAAGCTGTCTATCAGCATCTCTACTAGGTTAAGGCTGTCAGGGCACATTTCACCAGCACGTGTTTTATATCAACACTACGTTGTTACTTGCTGTGCTCCGGCCTCGTTTTGCCCACGCCATTGTTGGTAAACAAAGTCACGTGCTAGTCAGATTCGTGACAGCATTCACGTATCCGAGTAGAAAGTCGGAGTTGATGCTTTCCGGCCGAAATACAACATGGCCGACAGAAACGTTTATTAATTCACTACCAGTATTTGAATATCTATAAATAGGGGCAATCATCAACTAATGGGAAGCACGTAGTTCAGTTGGCATGCGCTAGTCGGACACCAAGCAGTAACGATCAGAGTTATTCAAACAAACACTGAATAATGATTGAGTTGTCCAAACAGCAGTTGAAAGTCTCTGGATTCGAACGTCGGACTTAACCCAATCCGGTTCATCGCTGTATTAAGCGTGCCATTATTTCATCGTTATTGCTAATTTTAGCATCATCTCGATGGTAGGCTCTACAAAGCCGCATCATCATTCTCTGACCAATGAGATACTGGTAATCTCCATGTGTCTAGACCCTTGATCTACTCTAATACACATCGACGAACCAGGTCATTGTTTATGGCCGAGTCAACCTTCGCCTCTGGTTAAGGTCTACCGGGCGGTTCATCAGTCATTTCGCTTCATTACCGTCGGGATGGGGGTCTGGCTTGTTTAGACTGCCACCACTATGACGCTCACCGCAACATCGACACTCCAGATGAGAAACCCATCTTCACGGGACGTAAACACCACCAGCCAATTGTTGACATCGAACCCTAGTCTTAAAGAATTGCGTCAACCACTCATTTTGATTTCGTCTGACTTTGTTATCTGGTGTCCAAAGACTTTAATCTTTTTATCGTCTGGTTTTCCATATACACACACGCTCTGTTCGAGTCATTGTAGGCGTTCCAATCACTCAGTGGTTAGAGTACTGCGCTGCAAAGATTCCGCTTTAGGTTTCGAATCCGGTCCCTGCCTGTGTTGATTAAAATAGAAATGCAATCTATTTGTCCCCACTACATCATGTCAAATTCCTAAAATAACAATCATTACACGTTGGTTAATTTGTCATTATCCTAATATTTCAATAGAAAGTATAATCATACCAACAAGTACGGTTTCCTACTACAATCTTAAGAAGGTTTGCCGTTTAGCTGAGTGAGTGAGATAGTGAGTGAGTTATATGTTCGGTCTCACTTTGGACATATAGCAGATGATTGCCTCATTGGGAAAATACTCAAAATCACAGCCATGAGTCTAATTCTAACATGGATAAGAACGTTTGCAATACAGCCTTCTAACAGCTGTCACGTCCCCTATCGTCCAATAAGTATTTCATTAAATCTAAATTATTAATATAATTATTTCTAATTAAAGAAACAAACCTTACATTATATATTGTCAATAAAATACCGAATATATGAAAGATGGTTCTCGAGGGGGGGGGGGGGAAGCGGAAAGGGAGGGAGGAATGCTAGAGGAGGAATGGAAGAAGTCCGGTGTGTCACTTAGTAAGGAATCGTGTCGGCCTTCTGTCCTTCGTGCTGACGGTGCTAGCAGCACGTTATTTGGTTGACCTTTCTTTCCTCCGACGACAGAATTCAGAAACTTCCAAATAATTGTGATTATGAACACTTCAAGCTGTGCTCAAATAATCTGACCCATTATTTATCATCATCATCATCACCATCTTCTTCATCATCATCTAAAGCTACATCAGCCTGTCCTTTGTTGTGTTGATGAGGGATATTTCCGGATATTTAATATCGTAACATCCTCGCCGTAGTATCTTTGTCGTTAGCCAGACTTGGTGTCGAGTACCCGAATACAATGCTATGACATGGAGTGGAGAGTAACAGTCAGTGAACATCTCTTCTCTCTCTCTCTCTCTCTCTCTCTCTCTCTCTCTCTCTCTCTCTCACTATCACACACACACACACACACACACACACACACACAGAAGAGAGAGAGAGAGAGAGAGAGATAGAGAGTGAGAGAGAGACGCCATGTTCAGTTGACCCTTTCCTCAATCGTATTCTCAAATGGATGATGCATTTCGATCTCAGCTGTGTCATATCCTGAATGCACATTATCCGTGCGACTATTGTGTACTCATGAAGATAGTCTTGAATAACTACAACACTGATTGACTACGAGCTTGAATTTCCATCATTCTAGATGACTACATTATTGGGTGATTAGACTTATGAGCTACTGTGCTTCTGCACGATTGTGAGCATGGATGGCCTTGAGCCAGGAAGATTACGAATCTTAGTGAAAACAATGTTTCCTATATAGGATGAATCCCAGCCAGAATGAGCCTGGTTCCGGGCGATACAGAGTTTAGATGAGTATATGAATTTTGAAGACAAACGGAGGATATGTTGGTCAACTAACTTTTGTCTCTTATCTTGATTATTAATTCAGGATAGCCACGTGACGACCTTCAGTCTTAACTCCGCCACTAGTTGGCGCCACCCTGACCTCAGTGGGGTCATCGGTGTCCGCGTATGTAATATTTCTGATTTATCTTCGTTGAGACATCGCCATCCCGATTGGTTAGAACTGAGGCAGATTTATCGATCTCTTGCTTCATCGGGTCATATTTTGTCGACTGGGGTGGGAGAAAGAGACGAGAGATGGCTGATTTAAGCTTTAAGAGTATGTCCTTATCTGGATATGGCATGCGTTTCTTTTGTAGCTAGAATACGACTAGTTGGCTCCGGGAACAAAATGGAATAATTTGTGGCAGATAAGGTCTCTGTATGAGAAAGGCCTCTCTCTCTCTCTCACTCTCTCTCGTATCTCGCCTGCATGTATGTGTGCCTATGTGTCCCGGTATGTGCAGTGTGTGTGTGTGTGTGTGTGTGTGTGTGCGTGTGTGCGTGGTGCGTGTGTGTGTGTGTGTGTGTGTGTGTGTGTGTGTGGTGTGTGTGTGTGTGTGTGTGTGTGTGTGTGTGTGTGTGTGTGTGGTGCGTTTAAACAAGGGGTCAAAAGGCAAGGCACTGACAATACCAGTACGGGAGTACTAGATTGTAAAATGTTAGCATTTAGACGGACAAGAGTGAGCAAACCACCTGATTTCATTCACATCGCAGTACTTAAAGACATGTATTTATGTGGGTCTTTGTTTAATACACGTGAGTGGTGGTCGTCCACCAGGAAAGGGTTACCTAGATTATCCGTATACGGAACAAAATACCGGAAAAGTGGAGGCGGTGAACTTCCTATGATCGAATTGCGCATTTAGATTCAGGTCACCCTTCAAAACCCGGACACCCCCGCGCTCCGGAAAAGAGCAGACTTCTCATTAACCACCGCTACGCTAATGGGCATTCTTGTTTGTTCGCAACCTTTCATTTGTCAATGACATAATTATCTCTAAATAAAGCATTAAGATGGATCACTTCACGATCGCCCATTGACTCTCACTGGTGTCTACTTGTTGATGACAGGACCTCCTTAAATACGCAGTTCGAGACACCTGTCTATTGGCTATGATCGATCGCCGTCGATCGGCCGTTAATCACCTCGCTAAGAGCGGCCATCGTTCGTTCAAAGAAACTAACTAATCGGGTACCGTCTTACATCGCCGGCTGGAAGTCCGGTTTCCGGTGACTGGTCTCTGGCGTTGTCCTTTGGCACGAAGGGATCTGGTCGCAATGAACAGTGTCCAAATAAACGCCGTCGATGAACCTTGATAATACGGCCACCGGTAGCATGAGCACGTATTTGCCAGACAGCGTTATCCATTAGCCTACTGCGTCCGTAATAACGTGTTATAGTGAAGACCGTGTTATAGTGAAGTTGTACTGTACCGGAATTCGTCGAAATTGGTCTCAGATAGTGAGTGATTCATGATTAAGATGGATGTCTCCGGTCGGTCTAATGCAGCCCATGGATCATATCCTTAAGAACCAGCGGCAAAGCTCATACCGACACACACACACACACTAACACACACACGCGCACACGGAGGGATGTTCTCATCCAGCCCTACCACCCCCATTGATAAAGTGTACTGATCAGGTGATGACCTTTAAGTAGCCGGCTTTCTATCCTACCTTTACCTTTTCCTTACTTCAGGGTCGTGACTTTGAGAGTGTATACACCAACCATCGATATACGACCAAAGAGAGAGATTTACTGGCCTCACATGACAGCTTTGATTATCTACCGAGTTATACTGCCGTATATAGAGAATGGCTAAGACGGCAGCCTTCAAGGTATAGTTATGAATATATATATATATATATATATATATCACACAGACACACACGCACACACATACACCTATCTCATGTGAATGCAATCGTATTTATCAGTGTAGAATAAGGCAGTAGCGCAAGCATTCTGGAATTCAAACTCCGGATCATTCATCAGGAGAGGGATTCGGGATAGCCGACTTCACGTGCCGTAACACGTGTAATGACTCACCAGTCACTAATAAATAACTCATGTTTATATATCCGTCAGACTGTCGACCTCTCGGTTTATTTAGCCGAGGTAGTTATGTTTATATCATTACCTCCTCTTGGTCACCATAATAGATCAACGGGATGTCTCAATTCCTATGATTACAAAAAGCTCTTTTGGTAATCGACTGTAATCAGTCTGACTTTAGTTTACAAATACTAACCATATTACGGTCATGTCACTGTGACTGATCACTGAGGTATAAACGTACAATCACTAGAAACCCAAATATTGTCAGGAATATAATTATGTTATGATAAGTCTATATCGCAGCCAAAATAATGACGACGACGACAGACAGATAGGCAAGTAGGCGGGTGTATTTCACTTCATCTCAATATCCCTTGCCGTCGTTCGACCTATTTAGGTCACAATGTGCGCAAACGTGGCCGTAAAGGAGCAACATTTACATTTGACATTTTATAATACAGCCACAAAGAAAGCTAATGATTCAGTGCAAAATAAGCCTTGATAATAATTGGGGTGTGGGGGGTGCGAGGTTCGGGTGAAGCATGCCTGCTCCTACACGTCAAATTCAATATCATACACACACACACACACACACACAAACTCATCCGGACAGATATTCAGATTTCTGAATATTACCGATTCTACGCCCAACCACTTTTACCAAAGCCGAATAGAAACAGCTGATGCGTCATCAAAGGGTCTTCGCCCCGAAATGTCACATCTGGATTGGGGACGCCATATTGAAACTAGTCCCGCAACGAATTGGCTAGTTCCACGCGAAAACAATAGCGCGGAACTAATTTTCCTCGCGTCGCACCTCATATCTTGTCCGTGATTGACAAGCATTTCGGCCTCGGAAGTCCAATTATTGAGTGGTAGAGCTGTGGAGAATTCCGGTTTTGGTGCTTAGTGCTATGTCTCCTGGCTGTAATTAGTTCTGCCGAGTATTGGTTTGGTTTTAGGTCATCGTAACTGACTTCGAAAATTGAAGTCCATGTCAAATTAGAACCAAAGACCAATTGTGTTCATCTTTAGAACGCCCTACGTCGGTCTTTTCATTTTCGAAACCATGAATATAGTTTATGAGTCAGTGAAATAATAACCTGGTTCCCGACTTACCATTGCATTAAGAAATGAATTCCGCGAGAACCAGGTCATACAAAAGACGATTATGATGGGAAACAGGATGTCGGAATTCCCCAGAGAAATTTCCTTTCTGTATAAATGAAACAAATGCTGCATGGTTTTCCCTATATTTGATACATAATCACACTTTTATCCATAGGGAGGCGTTCGCTTTATGTTATGTTCCTGTTGTATCTCACTTCTAGGCTGGACTGGGATCGCTGGATTATGATGGGATTAATAGGTACCACGATAGGATTTATAGGATTTCTAATGCACCAGAGCGTTCACTTGATAGCGGAAATCAAGTGGGAGAAAACGAATCATTTTATACACGTAAGTAACATATGTGTAGACTTGTTATCGGATGTGTGCGTACGCGCGTGCGTACGCCCGATCTCTAGACAAATTAACTAGTCGGGGGAGGGGGATATGAGATAGTGTAGCAGTTTTTCTTATTTTGTAGATATAACTATTCCAAGTCATTTTCTTTGAATGCCTGCGAGGGCACCTTCATGGCCTAAATGGTAGCTTGCTTGGCCACAAATCTATAGCACCTGGGTTCAAATTGATGGTAGAGCTGTGGAGAATTCCGGTTTTGGTGCTTAGTGCTATGTCTCCTGGCTGTAATTAGTTCTGCCGAGTATTGGTTTGGTTTTAGGTCATCGTAACTGACTTCGAAAATTGAAGTCCATGTCAAATTAGAACCAAAGACCAATTTTGTTCATCTTTACAACGCCCTACATCGGTCCTTTCATTTTCGAAACCATGAATATAGACTATGATTCAGTGAAATAATAACCTGGTTACCGACTTACCATTGCATTAAGAAATGAACTCCGCGAGAACCAGGTCATACAAAAGACGATTATGATGGGAAACAGGATGTCGGAATTCCCCAGAGAAATTTCCTTTCTGTATAAATGAAACAAATGCTGCATGGTTTTCCCTATATTTGATACATAATCACACTTTTATCCATAGGGAGGCGTTCGCTTTATGTTATGTTCCTGTTGTATCTCACTTCTAGGCTGGACTGGGATCGCTGGATTATGATGGGATTAATAGGTACCACGATAGGATTTATAGGATTTCTAATGCACCAGAGCGTTCACTTGATAGCGGAAATCAAGTGGGAGAAAACGAATCATTTTATACACGTAAGTAACATATGTGTAAACAAACCAAAAAAACACACATAGTTTTAGGTTTGTATAGAAACATGTGCGTATATTTAAATCTTTTGTTATAATTAGGTCAAATGCTGGAGGAGATTAGGATTATATTTATGTGACCGATTATTAATATAGGTTAATATGATAATATAAACAAGATCAAATTCTTATTTCAGGAGAATATACTAAAGGCCTGGGGCTGGCTTATTGGTTATAGTGTTCTATTTGCGGCACTGAGTTCTGCTTCTGTGGCGGTAAGTTAGCTAATCATTTGATGTGTAAAATGGTGTGTGTTTGAGTGAGTGAGTGAGTGAGTGAGTGGGGGTGGTGGGTGGTGAGTGAGTGAGTGAGTGAGTGAGTGAGTGGTGAGTGAGTGAGTGAGTGAGTGAGTGAGTGAGTGAGTGAGTGAGTGAGTGAGGTGAGTGAGTGATGAGTCACTTTTTATATGAATTTCTTTAAATTTTGCCTCTTGATCTGATCCCATATTACTATATAGGGAGCGAGTGAGTAAGTGAGTGAGTAAGTGAGTGAACCAGACAGTCAGTCAGTCGGTCATTCAGTCAGTCAGTCAGTCAGTCAGTCAGTCAGTGACGAAAGATCAGTCAGTGTTGTATCCTTTTAGTCACATTTTATTATATTACGCCAATTTATGGAGAATGTTTCGTGCCCGTCAGATGTTTTTATTTCACAAAAATGTTTAGCTCATCCAGGTATCGCATCTTTAACTCACTGATCTGAAGCATCTAGAATCCGAAAAGTAATTTTCAAACCCGCAACCATGGCAACGGGATGAGAACCTGCAGCTTCTTCGTTAATAAATAAAGAAGCTAATCAGTTAAATACAGATTCCTGTTAACTCAATGGTTCCCTTCCTCATTCAGAAAATGGCATCGCATTAGGATGTCGATTCCGTAAACAAAACCAGACTCGAACACGAAAGTCAAGTCCTAGGTGGTGTGATATGTGTTCAGAATAATCGATCAGACGCGAGAAAGTGTCCCGAATATGGGAAACTTCTACGATCGAACTTGGAGAGTGATTACCCAAAAACCTCTGATCTTAAGGTTAAAATCCCCCCAAATTATATGTGGAGGATATGTCATACGTCACTATTTTTGCAAATCGTTTTACTTATTTAGCTTATCCCGTGTGCACAAATGTAGCCCTAAAACACTAACAACAACAACAACAACGTACGTATATATATATATATATATTATTTATTATTTATTATTGTAATATATAAATATTTTATCAAAAATAATATAACATATATATATATATATAAATATATATATATATATATATATATATATGTGTGTGTGTGTGTGTGTGTGTGTGTGTGTGTACGGAACTTCAGTTTATCTCGATGTTTCACAAGGAATAATTACGAACATCGGGACATTTAAAGTAGTACCACATTTGGCTTTGCCTCCATCTGGTATTTGTTTTCTCATTTCGGTTAGATTATCTATTGTTCATAACGACTTTTGTAATCCTGATTTAGCCATTATTGAGGTACTATTTCTCTGTTGGGTTAACTGAAGCTGGCGTAGTAATATCGAACTGTGATTGGCTTTCTCCCTGCACGAGTCAAAGTGAGCTGGAGAACGCTGAGACAAGTAGATCAAATAAAAACATGTGACCAAATTTCTAAAATGTGGACCTTTGTTATAGTAATGTCATATGACGGACACTTCGATGTACCATCCGGGGTTGATCTTCGTCCGCTGACAAAGTAGAACGTGTCCAATGTATAAAGAGCAACCCCGCCTATCCTTTTATACGAAGTTCCCTGTGGGTTCCGTCCACACTGTTAGTTAGTCGTCTGTGAGAGTTTGATAAGGCAAAAGAAATGTGCGAGAGAGAAAGATAGAGAGATAGAGAGAATGTGTGTGTGTGTGGGTGTGTGTGTGTGTGTGTGTGTGTGTGTGAGAGAGAGGGGGCTGATTTCTAACCTCAGATGAAGCCCTGTAGAGTACCTTATGACTAATGTGCGTCTGGTGGTAAGTGTCACCATGTGGCGTGTGATTTGTAATTGTAAGGCGTCATCCATTAAGGTCGTCCTTAATAGCTGTACCATTACAAACACTGAATAGCGCCGTCCCTAATGTAACGACTCAACGCCCATCGGAGTTTCCAGTGCCATATCCAGAAAGGCGTCTCTTCAGCATAGAACTCCCATCAGTCTACTTCCGTATCAACTTTGGCGTCTGTGAGCCACGTCGAAATTGCTAACCCTTAACAACAGTCATCGAACCCGTGAACTAACACCAACCATCGGGCACGTTATCGACTTATTTGTTCGTACAACCCCGCCTTCCATTTAAATACATTATAATTATATACACGTTATATTATCATGGGCGTATCGTATAAAGTAGAATGCCATATGACCTTTGTGTACTTTGACATTCCCCATTTAATGCCATCGTTGTCATTTACGTCACAGTTACGTGTTGACAATTAAGACCGCATGCCGTTTTTACGCGTAAAACATTTTAGCAGAGACATCTAGCGACGAGAAGACGAACCACAATCATAATCTGATACTTAGAGTGGTCAGATCCAGATTTTTACCACATCCCCCCACCGCCGTAATAACGGTACCTAATTCGGCACGATGCTTATAATCGCCAGAATAAAAGAGCCGCTTCCATTATCACCTTAATGTTTACTGATGAGCGTAATAAGAACTTGATCGTAAACAAATACAAAATAGGAAGTGCAACCAAGTGCACCTATTTCGGATGCCATAGACTCAATAAGTAGCCATTATCCCCAAAACTGGCTCCCCACGTCCCTAACGTGTGTCCACGGGGTAGCTCTAAATGGCCTCATTCTCCCCGTCTTCCATGTATGGGTTTGCTGCATCACCTATGAGGTATACAGCCATGTCCCTCACATTATCAAATCAGAAGCAATCTCACCCCCCCTTCATTTAAGATTGTCGGATTGTAACGTACACGTCATAACTACGTGATACTATTCCGATTATTCACTAAGTTAATTACAGAAAGGTACGTTTGTGCACCGAGGAAATGTTTACTTTATGAACGATGTTTATTCACACTGGAGCCTGTTATCCCTTCCATTTCATCCATGGCCGCTGTTTATCCTTTTTTTGGTTCGTTTTCTATTGCAGTTTTTTTGCTTGCCCGCTGGCGGGTCAGGCATACCGGAAGTTATCGGCTTCCTCAACGGTACCATAATACGTCATGTGTTTACGTTGCGAGCCTTCGCGGTGAAGTTTGTCTCCTGTATGTTCGCTGTGGGTGCTGGACTGCCCGTAGGCCCCGAAGGACCAATGATACATATAGGGTGAGTTTGGATGTATGGGTTATATGTCTGGGAATGTGCGCGTGTGCGTAGGTGCGCGCGTGTGCGTTAACAACAAAATTTACAGGTGCGTTATTTGCTCACAGACCCCGCTTATGAGACTAACTAGTAGCTAGTTCTTTACCTATGGACGTATTAAATTCCAAACATATTCTCTTTTGTGTTGATATTACCAGAAGTGTGATAGGTTCTGGCCTAAGTCAGTTCAGGTCGCGGGCGCTGAAAATATCCTTGCCGTGGTTCACCAGGTTCCGGAACTCGGAAGACAGGTAAATATATTAGATTATCGACAGGTGATAGAATAATTATCAAGGGTTATTAGACAGGTCATAATTGACAGAGAGATTGAGATTGAGAGAGAGAGGGGGGGGAGAGAGAGAGAGAGAGAGAGAGAGAGAGAGAGAGCATCAATTCAGCGAATCAAAACTTGCTCTTAGATTTTCCAGATATTATTTTCCAATAATGTCACAGAAAGCATCCCCATTCCAAGTAAATCGTGACATCACCAAACTGTCAGGTATATTACCATATTAAGAAAAGCATTATCATAGCATCACCTATTCCAACTTGTATGCTACCCGATCACAATCTTTAAACAAATCACCGAACTTGCAGCGATGTCACAGAAAAGAATGGAATATTATGAGACGAGTCAAGACATTGGTGCTCAATGTCGCATCACCTGTACGGAGATGTTTGTGTTATAATTCAAATTTCCTTCAACTGATCTGAAAAGCTTTTTATTTTAATTAATTACCCCATTTCAATATTAGCCAAATCCATTGGCCATTGTGATAACTGGATATGCCAAGTAATCTAAATATTAGCAAAACATTATGAAAGAAGTAAATTATTAAACATAATAGAGCCAGGTTTCTTTATCATCAAAATAAATTATGGAGATTTATTCAGGAATATCTTTAACAAATAGAATGCGACGTGGGTGTACAAATGCACTTCTTAACTTATTTCATTTATTTCGTTGATCCTGAATCTATCAATTCCGGATACAATTCCGAACGATCAAACTTTATACTAATTATCAATTCCAAAAGAGAAGTGATCTCGTTTGTGACTGGCGAGCGATCAACATCTTTATCTATATGAGCGGTTACGTCACTCCGTGCGGCCCTTCCTCGGGGTTATTGTCTGTCGGTTGATCCTGGGTCGTAAACAGGAGAAGAATCTTCTAGTTGTCCCACAGCCAACGGTGTCCAGAAAACACGCAACCGAAAGATAAAATTATCGCCATCCCGACTAAACAACCAGATTAGAGGGGAATGAACTAATTAACTTTCACTCCCTTAAGGCTCTCCGCGCGAAGAGAAACTTCACAGATGTTACCGAATGTTTTACCCGAAGTGAGTGAGTCGATGGCCTAGTTAATAGAATGGGCCGACATGTATTCTGTGTGCAGCGGTTCGCGTCTCCTTTCTGTTACCGTTGAAGCTTAATGTCAGTTCAGAGATATAGGATCTAGTGATAATACGAGTACACGTAAGAACGGTGTAACAGGCCATAGTATACCCCCAGGCCTGACTATACCTGGAGTTAAAGGGGCCTAGGCTAGATTATACTCCGGGTATATTATGGCCTATTATAGCCTAGGCCAATTCACACCGCTCAGACCAGATTATACATCCATGATATCAGTAGTGTTGAGTGATACACACACAAAAAAATCAACATTTTATTTACGGTTCAGCTTTGTGTGGCTTAAATCTTAAAACCCTAAAGACATAGAGTTTTATTACTTCAATCAGAAAAACTTTAATTAGTAAAATATTAGACTATAGCCTAAAGGAGCAAATATTTGTCATGCCTTGATAACAAATTGAAAATTCAACCAATTTACTATTAAAATTAAGTCACAGTTCACGACTTGGCCGATACACATTAATTAGCGAGATATAATTTGATATTGACTACCAAGTTAGATGGGCATAGTCTGGCCTAGGCTATTTGATACCCCCGGGTATAGTCCGGCCTAGGCTATTTTATACCCCCTGGTATAGTCCGGCCTACGTTATTTTATACCCCGGGGAATAGTTTGGCCTAGGCTATTTTATATCCCCGGGTATAGTCTGGCCTAGGTTATTTTATACCCCCGGGTATGATATGGCCTGGGTTTAATCTGGGCAGAGGTTAATTTGGCCTGCTACAGAGGAACAACGTAACAATCTTTAATCGTATGACCCCCCCCCCCACCCCCAATCTCGGAACCGAACGAGTCTAGGCAAATGAATAGGATTAAGATATGGGAAAACAATGGAATGATATTGTGACAAAAGTGGCAAGATAATGTGACAAATTAATATGACGTTAATAGAATCATAACGTTATAATAATGCGATACTAATAGAATGGTGACGTGTTTACTATGAGGTCACCGAGGACACTATGTCAACCAAATAGTATCAAAACATTGGACTGGTAAACTTTATATGGCAAAATATTTATTATAAGAAAACCGAACAAAGCCTACACATATCTACCATCAAGAAATACACCCTGATTAAGGAGATAAAATTAATAAAATGCGGGGGGGGGGGGTGACATAAAATTGTGAATAACGCGGCGAATACGGAAATTAATTAATTAAAGGTGTACCTGTATAACTGAAAAAAGGTTTATGAAAAGTTAATGGCCATTAAGAGGCATACATATTTCATTAGGATGGAACAGTCAAACGACTATATATTTTTAGGCAGGTATGAACTGAAAACTAATTGTTCTATGTAAATGTGTTATGGTGCTGTCAACTAACTTGATATCTCTAAAATTCATCAGTTAATAAGTACTATGTACACTTATGCATTGTTCTCTCTCTCTCTCTCTCTCTCTCTCATATATATATATATATATATATATATATATATATACATACACACACACACACACACCAATTTTCCACCAGACATACACACTAAGTGGTACTATATTTTTAGGCGTAACTTCACCACAGCTGGTGCTGCGGCAGGGGTCGCTTCAGCATTCACAGCGCCGGTGGGTGGACTACTTTTTGCCATGGAAGAGGTGTCATCATTCTGGAGTATGAAGCTCGGCTGGATGATCTTCTTCGCCTGTATGTTGGCCACCTTCACCACGGATCTTTTGAACGCGTCGTTCCATGCGTTTCAGTACTCCGGAGTGTTCGGGCTGTTTCACACGGATAAATTCATCATCTTCAAAGTGAGTAAGAGTGGTCAATTGTGAGTGAGTGAGTGAGTGAGTGAGTGAGTGAGTGAGTGAGTGAGTGAGTCAGTCAGTCAGTCAGTCAGTCAGTCAGTCAGTCAGTCAGTTAGTCAGTCAGTTAGTCAGTCAGTATGGATATAGTTGTCTTTGTAATATTTGTGGTTTGTTTCTATTTTATAATACTAATAAGATTTGCTTAAATGCGAATATTTCAAAAGCTATCATACGTTCTTTCATTACCAGAAGAATTGTTTTATTGCGTATATCTCTCCTCCACACCAAATGTATTTGGGCACGGAGTATTTAAAGGTTATATATATATATATATATATATATATATATATATATATTATAACCTTTATGCAAAGTTATGCCGATATTGAGATTCTGCATAATGTTGTATGAACTGGTGAATTTCAGTTTGTGGGAGGTTGGTTTTCATATTGCGCACGTATCTTTCAGTCCGGAAAAACTCCGTGGATACTGTTTGAGTCATAACGTTCTCTTTTCCCAGTTAGGTAATGCTATCCCAGTTAACGCGATCATGTTCCTCCCGGCGATGGTCCTCGGCGTCATCGGCGGAATTCTCGGCGCGGCCTTTACCATCATCAACCTGAAAATCAACAGAACGAGGCGACGTCTGGTGGCCAAAGTAAGAAAACCCATCCTACAGAAGATAATCCGCTTCGTCGAGCCAATCATCATAATGGTGAGTGGTAGAGTGGTGCCCATTAGTTGTATGGGTGATTTGTATGAGACTCGTACCCATTAGCTGTACTAATGGCTAATGAATAATTAACTGTCTGGTTCAATTCCTTTACCGGATCGCACAGGTTGTTTTATTTACGAGTGCTGGCGTCTCGATTAATGTCACATACCGAGTACGACTTACTCTAGCAGCCTCTACTTATGGAGCACACTGTGGGAGGACCTGATGGTCGTATATAATGTTGAAAATTAGAAATCTATTTTTTTAAAGGTAAAGGTCACGGAAATCTCGAACTTGCGTCAGATGAGTCGTTAAATGGCTTTTATTACTGGGTGGGCTTTTTGAAATCTTTGTTGTTATTATTATTATTATTATTATTATCAGTTGCAAACGGTGCTTCGCGTTGGAATATTTGCAAGTCGTTTAGAGAGATTGTGGGTGGGGAATATTCGCAACAATCAGTGGCGTATAAGATCAGAGACTATATCGTGTCCGGTGGTGAATTGGCCGAGTGGCGAAAAAATAAGCCAAGCCAAGCAAGACCC
>JAODUP010000314.1:197500-222500 GCA_025642065.1 Paralvinella palmiformis | reverse complement strand
GTGTGTGTGTGTGTGTTTTATGTTACATATAATAAAGGCGTGGGCTCAGAATTATGACCAAACGACTACTACCTAAATAGAATTTTTTTAAATATATTAGTACATATATAACGCAGCTATAACTGGAAATAAAGATATATATATCAGTACATATAATATCTATTATGATAATAATTCTAATACCTCCGACAATAGCAGAAATAATAGTATTTTCACTCAGCCCAAAATAGAACGACTGGTTTCGGTTATAAGAAACCTTTATCAAGTGCATGTGTCTCAGAAAGTGTATATATTTAATTGCTTTGCAGAACTGAGCTCTGTGTGATACTTACCAGCAAAAAGATTTCTGAACAAAAGCAGGCAGGTGTTACCATCACACCACAGATAGAATACGAGGAGGTAAGCATTCATTGACTTAACTTTTAATAGAAGATTATCTTGACGTATTGCATAAACAAAGCTCACTGGAAAGACTCTCGAATTCTTTAACAAATACATGTCCATAATGCCAACGTGATGGGTGATATTATTTCGGCCGAAATAAGAACCATGAAAAGAAATAGTTTGCTTTTTAAGTTTAAGAGCATTTAGTAAGAGCACCTTTAATACGTGTCATCGTAGAACAATATTCAGCACAGATGCTGATGGATGAGGATAGTGAGGTTTCATTAGGAATCTCGGCCAATACTATAATAATTGTCTTTATTTTCATGTTTCAGTTGTCGAAGGAACGTCTCCCCGACAACAGCAACATCATCGAGCTGTTGGAAAAATACGTCGAAGAGACGCAATACAAGGAGGTCTACGTTGATTTGGTAAGACCTTAGAGAGAATAACACGGTTAGAATGGATCACTGTACCGACGGCCTGATAGACCAACCAATTTGTTTTTGGTTACGCTCCACGTTTTGATTGTCCCACAAACCGATATTCCGACAGCCCAGTATTCCGACAGTCCTGTATTCTGACATCACTATATTGCGACAGCCCAGTATCCCAACAATACCGTAAAGGTGTCCTGGTCGTGGAGCCGCCGGTAGAGGGACATTGCTACAAACCTATAGGCAGTAGGTTCGAATTACAGTGTAATTTATGCCCCGTCTTTGTGTAATGTTTCACGCTTGACGAAAAAAAGGCTTCAGTCTTAGCTATTCATTCCTCGACGAAATAGCTCGTTGACCACAAGTATCACGTGTTACCAGGATCGAGGTTAAACAAAACAGTCAATCATAATCCTTTATCCAAACGATGGGATCTTCGACGTGCTATTGATAAATCTATGTCTAAATATTCGGGGGATTTGTCGCCATAGCAACAGTTTTAGTGTATAAAGCGCTAGAAGACTGTGATAATAGACTGGTACCAGACCAAAGAAAATATGGTGATACAATGGGACTGTGGATGCGCACAATAAAAGCTACTTGGCTATTTTCAAATGTTTAGCCTTTCGGTCTCAGAATGAATATATTGTTGTTAATATATGAAAAGTAACTATTTATTTGTTTTATTTTAATATAAATAAATGTTTACTTTAACCGATATAAACAAGGAAACCATTTTACAGGTTTGTACTGCCCATTAACGCGGTATCCTGATTTAACATTCGTGGATCCCAAACTCAGTGAAGCGTTTCAAAACATTTGTCATTTCCCATCTAACTGGCATGACGAGATAATATAAATAATAGAAAAAGAGTATTAATTAAATTATTGAATACAGTCGGCCGAACTAGTACCACCACCATCATCTAATGACTGGCTGTTTAATTTCAGGAACCATTCGTCAACAGATCTGCTCTGCACGTCCAAGAGGACTTCTCGCTTCACCGAACCTACATCGTCTTCCGGACGTTGGGGCTACGCCACCTGACCGTCGTCGACAGCGCCAACCGAGTGGTGGGCATCATATCCAGGAAGGACTTGATGGGCTACAACCTGGAAGAGAAACTCGAACAGCGAAAACGTCGCGGGTACAGCCTGGAAGGCGGCATCCAGAAGTTCCTTCCGTCCGAACAATCTCAGAGCGATGTCCGTATTTGGTGAGCGGAATCGGGATCTCTCTCGGGACGTCGCACTCGGTTTGAGCTGGATAAAGATGATAAACTTTACTGCCGAAGTCTATTCAGTGCCTGTGCGCTTGGTGAAGATAATTGGTGTCGCCGGTTGATGTGTGATCGCTGGGATTTACCATTCGTCGAGTGTTCAGCGAAACTCTCGAGGGTTTATTGGACGTGAAGTAAAAGACGACAGCGTTTACAATCTTACCCAAACAAGCAATTTATTCATACGTGGACACATAGATGCATAGCTGCCGATATACACAATTGAGAATGCACAAACAAACACCCACATACACACACACCAATACACACACACACACACACACACACACACACACACACACAATACTACATCCCGATATATATATATATATATATATATATATATATATGATGAAACAATTAGTTAACAAATAACATGCATCCACGCATACGCACATCCAGTAATGCATGTACGCACAAACGGGCACATGCGATCATAACTGTGAGCCATTAAAACGCGGACATGAACTTCTCGTAGATGGACCAAGTATTATCTTAGAGCATACGTCCCATCTTAGAATCACTTCGGGCCCAAATTCGAACGAATCAACCAACACTAGGATATATCCGTCTCGACGTGCCATATATGGCGATGTATAGGTGCCGCAACTGCTACAGCACGCCGATACGTGAGGTCATCATATCAGCGGACCACGTCCAGGCTAAGCATCTTCCTCGGCGTCATCACGGCCCCGAACCCGCTGCAACGACATCGACGTCGCCGTGTTCGACGATGACGCTGTGTAGAACCCTTATGTGATAAATGCGAACAATAGACGAGATTCCCTCAATGTGGACAACATGTCCATTGTCTACCAGGCACTGATAACCCGCTGAGTGTGTTCCCCCCGTCTTCGTCACGCTCGGACGCGTCACCATTTTCGTTGTTAGCAACCCGATTTGGGCAGTTTGTAATTTTATACACCGTCGTCTCGTTTATAAGGATTTC
This sequence comes from Paralvinella palmiformis, assembly GCA_025642065.1. NCBI lineage: Eukaryota > Metazoa > Annelida > Polychaeta > Terebellida > Alvinellidae > Paralvinella > Paralvinella palmiformis. The sequence continues at coordinate 219,450 of JAODUP010000314.1, read as the reverse complement.
CTTCGGGATCCACGCTCGCTAGTTTAGAATTTCTTCCATATCCTCGCCAGATCACGACCTATCGCGAGGCTAATCGATATTGTAATGAATGTATTCGTCGTATTTTGGTTCGCTTTTCAGTTACTCGTCAAGGGTTAAATGCGGGATTTCTAATTAATTATGTCAGTACGTTATGATGGAATAATTGGAATCCTGATTATCGTTGCTAATTAGCCACAGTGCGTCAAAATATGCGTTCAGTAAAACGAATTTAAAGTAACCAAATATTTTATCAATTAGAATCCTGGTATTGGGTCATGTAATAATAATAATACTAATAATAATAATAATAATAATAATATAAACAGATTAATCATTTGAATTATATATGTATGTTATATTACTAATACAAACACGTGATTATTGCTAATTTGCATATTTAGCGCATCGCTGGAAGTATCACATTGCCACTTGGGTTTAGAAAATAGATTGATACCCAGCTTAAACTACCCAGCTACAGGTATCCAGCTAGATATATCCAACTAGAGGTGCCGACCTAGAGGTACCCAGCAAGATGTACCTGGTTAGAGGAACCCAGCTGGAGGTACAACTTTGTGGGAACCGACGCTTAAAATTATCGTTTTAATTTGATATACGCCTTTGATGGGGCTACAGAGACACTTAGCTGTTAGCTTTTTATACTTTATTTTATTTGTTTTGTTATTAATCCTAGTGACTGTGATTCTAACACTCGCTACACATTCCGGATAGCTCCGTGTTGTCCTATTTACCGAAATAACAACCATCTACACATAGAGCTGTCGTCTAGCCAGGACCTTTCATCATATAAGTGTATTATATACCTTGAGAATATGCAGTGAATGGATCAGTGAGTCAATGAGTGAGTCAGTGTTACATCAACCTCGGCGCTCGTCATATCTCCGACATATGGCTGGTGAGTAACGCGCTAAACAAACCTCCCACAAACAGAGATAATTTGGTTCGAATCGAACCTAGACCTGGAAGTTTGTAGGGCTGTGTTCTAATCACTCAGTTTTCGAAGGTTCGTTTTGGAGATATTGTGAGAGAAACGAAATCGGTCAAAGTTCGGGTTGGGGTGAGTTGGGTATATTAATAGGTTACAGAAATAACCCAGTAGTAGACTTGAGGGTTTCTCTATGGATTGTTGCTGAGGAAGTTTTTATTAGTCGGTGTGGCTCTAATTACTTGGAAGATGATCCGAATTGGTCACGGATGATGATCAGGATGATCAGGATAGGTGGGATACGCCGAGGCACAAAGGTTGATGGGGTAATGGGGAAAGGTCGGTGGGTCACGTGACATTGGCGGAGCAGAAAATTGTTTCCAGGGTATCATAGTTCACGCCGTCGTTCTGTTATCGTTATATCGCCTATAACCCAAACGCTCAGTTGTTACCTGTCTCCGTCATATGTTTGTGTGTCTGAGTTTTGGTAAATGCTTTTGTTTTAAATTTAATTGTTTACGACATTGCTATGACAATGTTATAACAGTGTTATGACACTAAAACAAAATAAATAGCTCTGGTGAGATCCATTTGTTCATTTTTATTTCCGGCATCGGACAATATATATTAAGATAATTGTATTCCAAATAATTATATATATATATATATATATATATATATATATTAAATCAAATAACGAATAAAATGTGATGTCTTTGCTAGTGTAGTAAGGTTTCGAAATCGCCCACCAAATTTCCATGTTGTCATGTTTGACGCGGTATCCCCTGAACTACGTCATTATTCATTGTCTGAATGTTATTACCATGAACGTGTTTGTCTTATTCCTATTCTGATATCTTCACACGAAGCGCTTCCTTATAATAGGTTGATAACGATGAGATTAGATACGTTTTCACGAAAACCGTTCAATTATGTCTTCGCAGTGCGTTTAAAATTATAATCTGTTACGTTACACATTGATTACGTCACACTGTATAACGCTGATGTCGGTCTAAACGTGCTCATGTGTGCTTGGTTGTATCACTTGTTATATATATATATATATATATATAGTGTGTGTGTGTGTGTGTGTGTGTGTGTGTGTGTCCATTTGTGTGACTCGCACGCATGTGAGAGTGCTCGGAATTGCGTGCTTTTATGTTTCTACGTGCGTTTAATTGGTACAAGTTGACAGGAATTAGAATGTACTATTTCACATGTAAATATTAATAAATGTTAATGAAAACCCAAACGTTTCCGAGTCTTCATTTGGTATATAAATATCCTATGATATTCGCTATTAAACGCCTTATGTTTGACCATCTCTGGGTTCGTGTCAATTATGTCGTGTGATGATGTGTAGAGTTGGCATGTATCCGGTACCACGGTTCGAATCCAAGTCGTGGCATCAAAATGGAGGGGATTCTTCCCGCCAAGGAACTGTCATGAGTTTTTTTATCTTCTCTATAATGTGGATTGTATTCTAAGGTCCAATATATTTAGACTATCTCTGTTTGCAGATTTTAAAATGATTTATACTGATTATTTGATAGTAAGAACGTAGGACTCGCAGCCCAAGGGTCGCGGCTTCGATGCTTCCTAGCTGCAATGTTGTCATGTGGCGACTGGTTCACTCATCCATAAAATGAGAGCCTGACAGGACGTGAAGGCTGTGTGTTTGAGTAACGCGTTGCGACTTTAATGGCAGCATGCGTTGTATGCTCTCCAGGAAGTTCAAATTTGTACTGGGTGGAAAAAAGGTCTGACTCAAGGATAATAATATTGTACAGCCCCTCAGAATAGAGTTATCTGGTTCTGGCGCTATATAAAGATGCATTATTATTATTATTATTATCATCATGGTATTGATATTATACCTAAAAGAGTACTTGTTTGTAAACTTGGATAGAACATCAACAATATCTTCTTCCATTGCAGAATTAAAATATATAGAATTATCTACCATCTACCAAAGAAACTGCTAATATATTCACCAGAAAATTGTAAAAATATATGACTAAACTAGTTGGTTAGACATTCATAGAGAAAGTATTAAAAGTGATAGAAATTTGATATTCCGACCATCACAAACATTACAGCTTTTTATTTATTTTACTTCTATTTATTTTCATGTTGATTTTATGCTTATCGGGTTTTGTATAATAAAAATCCTTTTTATAGATAGGTTCATTTTCTTATCTGATTTTCATGCCTTTCTCGACAAATTTTGTTTCTAATAATAATAATAATAATAATAATAATAATATTAATAATAATAGTACTACTAATAATAATACTAATAATTTAAAAAAAATAGATTTAATGAAGAGCCCCTACTAGCAGGAGAACAGTGATTCCAAAAGCATGTAATCTGCACGAAAAATATACATTTTATAACAAACAATTAAAACCAATCATAACTGATTATAATACACAATTAGATCGATGGCTTGTTATAGAATGTGCAAATACTAAAATTAAACGACTTTCACTATATTTGGTTTTCCACTTTCATTAACGCTACGTATATTTGTAAAAGATTCCAGAGAATATTTATTCACCGTATATATATATATATATATATATATATATATATATATAGCTATTCATTTTCACATAATAAGACAACTCAGCCAGCCACAATTCCAATTCAAACTTATAAATTCCAATTCAAAATTATTTAATTCCAATTGTTTTTTTACGGACTCTTTTAGTTACTACTTTTTACTATGAATAGGTACTCTGAATACCTACTCCGAGTACTAATTAGAATACCTACTCTGAGTAGTTTATTTTCCAAATTAGGGTTGTCATTGAAGAAATATGTCTGAATTAACAAATTAAATGTTAAATTAATTTGTGTATTTAATGTTTTGTAGCAAACTTCAATTCCAATTCCAATTCCAAATTTATCAATTCCATTTTTTAAATAATCAATTCCAATTGAATTAACCCCATGTCTGCTATATGCTACTGCCACTGGTACTCTGCTACCAAGAAAGGATAATAGACATTTTTAAATTCCTAATTTTTATAGAAATGAAAACGAATGTGTGTGTGTGTGTGTGTGTGTGTGTGTGTGTGTGTGTGTGTGTGTGTGTGTGTGTAGGGGGTTGTTTGTTTGTATCTGTGTTCCCAAAACAATTCTGACAAAAGACTCTTAAACAACGGTGAATATGACCTTGATTGGGACTATGATTGGGATTATAAATTATCATTCTAAGCCCTTACTTATATCAGCCGAAGGGCCAAGCAGCCCTCCACACCAAAAACTTTAAAGTCCGTGGAAATCACGCTTTGTATGCATGTATGTGTGTGTGTGGGGTGTGTGTGTGCGTGTGTATGTTTGTGCCTGTGCGTGCGTGCGTGCGTGCTGATTTACAATTTGTGCATGATTCATGAGAAAACTGAAACCAGAGCAAAGCTGATCAATGGCCAAGTATTGAAGGGGTTCCTTAATTAATTATAACGAGTGAAATTAGCCACAATTATTTGTCATATTGGCTCACAAATCTTTATATCTTTCTCAGTTAAACTACGAGTCGTTCCATGTCTAAATATTACCGTAACTTCTTTAATTATTATTTCTCTAAAGCTTTGCTCTCTCGGACATGTTTTATTATTGTTCCATGCGCTTCCAAAACATTCCAAACAAAACAATTTAATAAAAGTTTACACACCCATAACATCACCTGAAATCTGCCACTATAGATGTAGGTTTCGTGGACCCAGTGACTGTCAACATTACGATGGGCCATTTGACAAATGTTACCGGTATTTCAGTAGTGGCAAACCGGTAAGATACTGTTCGGAGAAATTAACGTTTTGTTGGGATAAAAGCCAACGGTGAGAAATACAAGAGAGAGTGCTTATTGTATTCGCCATCATCAACAGAATCAGTTTATTGTTTTGTTTGTGAACTGTTTGCTTCTAAATATTGCTCACATTTTGTTGCAGAGAAGGGTTCGGTGACTGTCGAAATTCTAATTTAATTGATCATCAAGAAAGAAAACACTACTCACCGAGACTCTATGCTAACATATTTAACTCGCAGACAAGGTTTAGGTTTCGGGCAACAGTTGAAAAAACAAACTCAGGAAGGGTGTGATTACTGGGAACATGTCTTCAGGCGTGTCAAAGCTGTTATTCGTACGTTAGCTGAACGTGGCTTGTCTTTTCGAGGAACAGAAGAAAGATTTGGATCATTGCAAAATGGGAATCGTTTAGGATTGCTTGAGCTAGCTAGTCGGTTCGATCCATTTTAGCAGGTCACATTTCGAAATACGGAAATTCTGGCAAACGAAATCTTTCTTACCTGTCCAAAACCACCCGTAGGGAACTCATTCAACTGATGGATCAAAAGGTCCTCGCGCTTATTGTTGACGAAGTAAAATCTTTTGGTTAGTTTAGTTTGTCAGTTGGTTCAACACCTAATCTGTCATATATAGGTCAGTTAAGTGCTGTACTTAGGTACTGAAATGATGGACGCTTTTAGCCTTTCTGGAAATGAAAAGCCATACCGGTGAGGAAATGGCAAATCAGGGGTCAGTCTTAAGACAACGCTACTAACATGTCTGGACGTTATAAGGGGGTGCACTAAAATCTTTTAGAAAGAAACAAATTTGCTGAATAATATCAAGATGCGGTTAATTTCTTCTCTACATTACGGTTGCGCTATACCTTTGTTTCAGCTTCAACTAACCAGTGGAATATTCTTAAAGGCTATATTGGCAATAAAAGTGTCTCAAAATCCGGGTCTGATACCAGATAGGAAGCTCATGATGTGGTGACGGCGGCAATTTTGAAATCTTTACTTAAAATATTAGAAACGTTAGACTGTATAGCCGAAGGCCAATCACAATAGGAAGACACTCGAAGAGAAGCAAATAATGTTACAAATAAGATGCAAGAGCTAGAATTCGTTTTATCATTAATTTTTGGAATGAGATTTTGCAAATTTTTCATAGAGTAAGCCATGCAAGTTCTACAGAATGATGGTTTGAATTTTAAAACATATGCAGATTTGTATGGATCATTAGCTGACCAATTGTAGACTTGATTTTGAAAGATATGAAGCAACTACAAACGTCATGCTACCAGATGTTGATTACAAGGCAGCCCAAACTCGCAAACCTATCAGATAGAAGATACCCAATGACGGAGATGCACCAGAAGTATAACTGAACGCCAGAGATAAATTTCGTTTCACCATCTTTTTGACAATTTTTGACAAACTTAAAACTGAGATGAGAATAAGAGGAGAGACATACAAAGAAATATCAGAGATATTTTCTTTTCTAAGTGATGTACGTGCCACATAATGTTACTTCAATGACATCATATTCTACTAAATAATAATAATAATAATGTATATTTAATAAAGCGCCCTTACTGGCAGGAGCCATTCAAAGGCACTGTACAAATAATATGTAATATAATAATACCCCAAATAATGTCTGTAAAAACCCTGTAATGATTTAAAAGATAATAATTATTTATCTGTGAAAGCGACCTTAAATAAGTGTGTTTTAGAAGAGATTTAAAATTTCCAAGAGACGACGCATTTCTAATATTTGCCGGCAACTTATTCCACAAAGTGGGGGCTGCAACACTAAATGCACAATCACCATATGACTTGAGCCGAGACACTGGCACCTGCAATAGTATCTGACTGGATGACCTGAGTTTTCGGGATGACTTTCTAATGGAAACCAGTTCACACAGGTATTCTGGCGCCATATCATTAATAGATTTATAAGTTTTTAACAGAATCTTGAAATGGATACGCTGTCAAACAGATAGCCAATGTTGTTTTTGAAGAATTGGGGTGATATGATCATATTTTCTAGTATTTGTTACAATGCGAGCTGCGCTATTCTGAATTCGAAAGGTGTTGTCAAAAACTAATTTCTCAGAAGCTTCACGCATATATGTGCGCCATAAGTTCAGTGCAACAAAAAATTAAAAACAAGGCTCAATCATGCTGAAATGATTGTAGAAGACAATATTGAGTGTACCTTTCCAACTGTAGACGTTGCCTTTCGTGTATGTTTAACATTAATGGTTACCAATTGCTCAGCTGAGCGTTCCTTTTTATCAGTTGAAGTATATTAAAAATCCCGTCAAAACAACTATGCAACAAGGCAGACTGGATGCCGTATTTCTACTATGTATAGAATCAGATGTGTTACGTAAGATTAATTTTGAAGATCTGATCAAAGACTTTACGATTAAAAAGTAGGAAATATAAATAAAGTGGAAGTATAGAAAAACATTAAAAAAATCCATCTTACTCAGTTACTGTTAGTTTTGTTTCATTAAAATTTATGGTTTATTATTGTTTATATTTTGAATCACACACACACACACACACACACATATATATATATATATATATATATATATATATTATTTTTTACCAACGATCGCCTTAAAATAAAAGTTCGACACCAGTGGGTCCGAATTGTTTTAAGGCCGAATGTTTGATATAATTGACGCCAATTATCGCTCTAGCAGTCTAGGGTCTAGATTGTTGAAAACATCTTTCAAGTAAGGGTTATATCTTTTAACATCTATGCTGTCGAGCCATTTGGTTAAAGCTTGTAGATATTTGTGTGAGTTTATCGATATATTGTGTATTTCAGTATGATCGCTACCTGTAGTCAGTGTATATGTACTATATTTACTAATCTAGGTGCTACATTTACTACCATAACTCAGTACTGTCAACTGGATATTAATTTAATTAATATTGCTATTATTAGACTGGATGACATTCTCTAGTTTATGTGAATCAAAATTCAAATCACTTGACATAAGCGACGAAACGACCTTTTCTTTTGGTGACAACCTGGGAGTGGCAACGAAATGACCTGATATCAACTGGAGAAGAGAAGAGAAAATGGCAGCCAGGAACGTTGAGGTCGAAGAGCTGTCTGTCATACAAATCAAATGAATAGGCTATGATATAATGTCCTGAAAATTAAGCGAGGCAGCCTATACCTAGGTATCCCTCATAGATCTGTGGGTTGTAGGAATTGCCACCAGCTGTTATAGTTACTTGGTCAGAAATGACTAAAAAACATATCTCTGACACCTAAACCTTTTGGAGAAAAAATAACAACTTAAAGGTACCCGCCAACATAATGGGGCTATAGTTGTGCATAGTTGTAGACCCCCCCCCCCAATGGCAGTTTACTGGATACTTTTGAGAGAACTGTATACTTGATATTTTCACTAAACATAGCCTGTCTGGGCAAATCATTGTAAACTAAATCTTTTGCCAGAAACATTAATGCATCCTCATTTTCACGATGTCCCGGCTGGGCTTGCTGGCCACAGAGTGAAGATTTATGTTGTTGTGCACCCGGTAATGCTGGCTGAACAAGAACAAAAATTAGCATTGTATATCCGGCTGCCCGGTAAGCAGTCGCCGATACATTCCTTCTGGACCCAGCTGCCGGATGAATCTATCATTTGGGACCCGGCTGCCGGGTAAATAATATTGGCCAATAAAGTTTACATATATTATAATTACATTCAAGCTAATTTTCACCAACAGTTATGCGTTTCAATTACTTTTTTATAATTGATAAAAACATAGAACTGCAAAGTTTTGGTATGCTGATAGAACATTTCATTTGGTTCATGTGCCTTAATTCACCCAATTATTTTCGATTCACACTTTTATGAGATCGGAAAAAATATGAAACAAAGGCTGATTATGATGCTGTCTTCAGGCCAATGCTGTACCAACTGTCCACTGTACCAGCTTTAGGGAGTATCACAGTGGATTTTGAGCATGCAACCTGGCAGCAACTGCACCAGGTATTGCCAGACGTGCAACTGAGGGGTTGTGTTTTTCATTTTACACAAGCTGTGTGGTGCAAGATTCAAGAACTTGGCATGCAGAAGCATACAATAGGAAAACCAGTACCTACAACTTCTGCCGTAGACGTACCATTTCTCCCAGCAGCCTACATCCTGTCCCTATTTGCAAAAAAGTGGATTCATAGTCCATTTTTGAGCATCAAATTCAGACAAACAACGATATCGAAGGATGGCACAAGAGGCTGAATAGTGGTGCCAAGAGCCAACAGTTTCTAAATCTGTATAAATTGATCCAAGTACTACACACAGAGGCCACCTATGTCAGTACCCAAATACAATTCATTTCCAATGGTGTTGGCTTTCAAGATTGGCACCCAATATTCAGGAACTTATCACTAAATTATGGACCGAGTTGATAGCAGGAGATATGTCGGTTAAGGAGTTGTTGAAAAGGTGTGCATGTATGAATGGACCCTTTGTGCATGAATGAATACTTTTGAATATATGTTGTTAATTTTTCCTTGTGCTTTTTCTTTTAAATTATTTCATTTAGATTAATGTGTGTTTTTCATATTTGTGTCAATTAATTATATGCTGTCTATGACTAGTCTATGCAATTTTTACCTGTGCTTCATTTATTAAACTATTTTATTCAGTTGTGTGTTCTTGTCCCATTTTTGTCCATTGATAGCTACATATCTATTAATTATCCCTGCTACAACTTTTGGTTGGTGATGAAGCGACTTTTAGTTGGCAACACAATGACTGTTAGTTGCCGATGAAACAGCCTATAGGGGACGAACTGGTAGTGCTGATGAAACCACTCAGAACTGATCTAGTCAATAGTCTAGATTATTTCACGAAATGTTTCAATAAATAATTAAAGTTTCATCCTCGGAATGGCTCACTAGACCCTCTATCTACTAGACCTAGTCTAGTCACCTTGTGGAACTACTCATCTACTGATTACAATAATACAGTTGACTGCTAACCGAGTATTTCTATAAATTTAAGACTTAGACTGAGTATGAGCTACTTCTACATAAATAACTAGCTCAGTAGTCAAATCCACAAAATAAAAATCTAGTTAGACTACACTACATCATTTCTGAGCAGGCTGCAATTTTGATTTTAAACTTGATCATCATAGCCATGTTAGATGTACAATGCGTAAATAATGTTGATCTAATAATAATTTCAGGTGTAGCATATACATTACATTGGTATAAATGTAGCCCGTCATTATTGATTGAGACCTGGAGGCATTTACCAGAAACTAAAGTTCTGCACACAACATGAGCAAACTTGACTTACTCTTGGGGTTAGACGCGTAGCCAAGAAACATAATAATTTACCGTAGATTTGTCATTAAATGCTTGATGCTGTTTATGATACATTCATATTTATATCTCCATTTATCATATCTAACGAATATCCTTTATTGAATTTCTACGTTGATATTTTGGCTGGAAAATGAAATCATAATTTTAGTGGGTGACTCTGTGTTATTGATATGTTTGTGATTGACAGTCTTGAGATCTGAGTAAAATTATTCAATAAGAGAGTATGATCAATTTACAAATGATATGAAATCAAAATATAATTAAAACATTGTACTGTCAAATAAAATAGATCAGTGGTGGGAATGGTATGATTCAGACCTGGGGTAAATTTAATTCCGGAATTGGAATTGTTTTTTTTTTTAAATGTAATTGGAATTGATTAATTTGGAATAGAAGGTTTGCTCCCCCAAAAAATTAAATCCACAAATTAATTTACCATTTAATATTTTAATTCAGAAATATTTCTTCTATCACAATCCTACTTGGAATATAAACTATTTGGAGTAGGTATTCGGAGTACCTACACATGTTAAAAAGTGTAGGTAAAAATGGAATTGATAAATTCGGAATTAATAAATTTGATATGGAATTGACCTCATGTCTGGTCTGATTTAATATTACATAATCTGACACGCCACAGGACCAATGGTGTTGGATTAAACAAATTTACTGCGTAAAGTTATTACATTTTATTAAGGGAATCACATTTTGGATTTCAAATTTCATGGGAAATACTTTCAGTTCCTTGCATTGTAATCCTGTAGTGATTGATATTGCTGATCAGTGCAGGAAACGAATGCTGGGTGAGGTCTCTTTATGTTCTGGATCTTCTCTTTGCCTTCTGTAACATTCTTTATTCAGAAGCTTTCTTTCATTTCCATCATGCACTTGTCTGCATGCTTCTATCTTTCTGTCAATTGTGCCCTTTCTTTGAACCGTGTCGTGGCCGGCAAGTTTGTTGCTATGGCGGTCAGTGTAAACTGATCATCTGCATCATCATCATTCACTTGAATGGAGATGGGGGAAAGCAGGCTCCGATGAAGCAGTTCTCCACATATGAAAAATCCAGGGGAGTTAAAAATCGCTCACCTGTGCTGGTCGAGGAGAGTGATTTGATCTCCTCGAGAGCACACATCTTCTGCATGATTATGTTTAAAGGACTTTAGACAGGCATTCACCAGTTCACTGCTTGAACAGCTGTGCACGTGTGAAACTCCTCGTGGCTTTGGTCACAGGGTGTAAACAGTATTGTTCAATGGATAATATTAATGTGTGACAGTTACAACAAAAATGCACAGTACTAGGTAGTTGGTGTTGTTACTAAAGAAGTTTCCCTGTGGTATTCTTCTTGAGCAAAATGTGGCTGATTAACAATACAGGAGGCCCCCATTATAACATGGCTGTTGAGGTCCACAAGCTGTGGATCGTGTTATAGCTGGACCGTGAAGTGAGACAGAGCACTCTCAGGTGGGCGAAAATAGGGAGTCTGTGTATTCACCTCATTTTTCACCAACCTTGAAGATTACCTACATAGAACTGTGTATTTCATAAATGTTCCAAGTAATTACTTGATCATTTGTTGACATCAGCATAAATATTACCTCACTGTTTGTGTGAAAAATTAAATGCTTCTGTAAAATTGCACAAGAAGTAACAGCCATGTTTGATTGGTGATATTCATCCACCAGAAATAGTGCATGTTTTCCGACGAAGGTAGCAAAGGTATGGACCAATAAATGAACAGTGTATGAATTTCGTTTTGGGATATTTTAGTAGCATTGTCACGATTGTGCATTTGAGAAATGATACAGCATGTTAAACAGAGGTCTTTTGTACACAAAATATGATTCCTAATTTCAATAAATAAAGCATACGCAATAGCTGTGAATTAACCAAAAGAATCAAAGTTATTAAGAGGGCGGAGTCACACAATAAATGAGGGTTGCGAGAAAACGCTGGTCCAAGCTACTAAGTAAAGGTTTATGTGTATGGCTAAGCAGTGGAGCGCACGAAAAATCATTCAAACACTGGAAGTCAATTTAGGCAGGTGGGCAAGAGCAAAATGGAGCCCTGGTGAAGCAGCAATTAGGCTCAATTCTCATTTACATTCTCCAGGACCATCTAGCACATTGATTGTGAATATACTCTCATCCAGTATTGTAAGGATCACATGAAAAGTAAGATGCATCACTCTGCGATATAGTTGTGCCTTTTAGTTGTGCCTTTAGATCACGTATGCAGGTTTTTTCGTCTGCCTCAATTATATTCTTTTACCAAACAGTTATATTATGAGGTAGTTCACAGTCATTACACTGACGCCATGGTAGTGATGCACTTCAATTAACCTACTTCCCTTTGTATTGATGATTACCACCCAGGTAACATAGATAGGGGCAATGTGCTATTCGAATTATGAACTTGTTGTTCCAGAATAAATAGCAGATATTTAAATAATTAATTTCATTCCAACAAGACTTCTGAAAGATAGATCTTTTAGAAGAGCACCCCAATGGCCAGTTCTTTGTGAATACATTCAGAATGTTTTCTATGCTTATTTCAGTTTCAGATAAATTATAAAACAACTTCAAATAGCAAAACAAGATCTCTGAATAATGTAATGAATATGAATTATTATGATTGCTGAATATGGGCCTTAATGAGATATTCTTAAATAAATAGATTAAAGGAAGTGATAGTTCGAGTTAACAAAGATCAAAAGCCACATATAAATAACCATCCCCAAGGCTGTCCACCGAATATGCCACCCCACCACAACGCCAACTTTCAGCCAGTGCCCAAAGTTGTCATAAAAGAGAGGTCAGACTGTATGTCAAAATGTGTTAGAAGTAGATAGATTGTTCAAGTTTTGGGGTATGTGACTATCTCATGTTGGTAACAGTAAGTTTTTATCTGTTTTTCTTCTTCTGATTATGGTGTAAGTACAGATGACTATGCGTGTTTGTTACTAAATTTGCCTTCTGTGTGTATTATTAGTCAAATTGATTGTCATAAATTATGGAAAGAAACAAATAAGTGCACAATCTAATAACAAATCAAATGCAAGTAACGGATATGTAAAATTGATTATTACCACTTTCTGTCATATTATTTTGCATACTCAATTGTTAATATATATATATATATATATATATATATATATATATACACATAAATACAATGTGTGTGTGTGTGTGTGTTCATTAACTCATGGCTATTCAATTTTCTTTTCTATGCATCTTGCTCTGACATTTTCGAGGTTGAAGCAGGTTTTAAACAAACATCCAGTGTAACCAGCAAGTAATGGTGATAGCACCAACTTAATAAATCTACTAGATCTTTTCCTGTAAGTCTAATTTGTTGCGTTCTTTTCATTTCAGTTAGAACTTTGAAGCCGTTCTTGTTATGGTTGCATCATAATGACAGCAAGTAATACTCCAGACCAGGAGTGTGGAATCAAGACATATGTATTCCTGGATTTAGAGACAACAGGCTTACCCGAATCGAAGCCGAGAATTACCGAAATAAGTCTCGTTGCCATACACAGTCATAATCTGCTGGGATCAGCAGTGAATAACGAACCAAGAATTATTGACAAGCTCACAATATGCTTATATCCAATGAAGCCAATTGATAGGTTTGCATCAGAAATCACTGGTAAGTTAACACGAGGAGAAAACATTTGTTCCCATCCTGTAGTGTGAGCAAACTTGTTTCTTGGGAGTCTTGATCAGATGATAATCGATGTTTTACGGCCACTTTTGTGCAAATGGTAGGCTAAATGGGCTGGGTTACCTCCAAAGGTAATGAAGCAAAGTTACAGAGGAAACACCCTTCAGATATGTTCATGCCAAGGTTCGAACTCGGTGGTAACGATCTGTAGTCTAACATGCTACCAATTACAATTAGACCACAGAGGTGCCCCGGAAGTCTTGGTCAGCTTCATTGGAACACTGGTTGGAGTTCAAGTCCAAATCATGCTGGTATAATAATAATAATAATATACAAAATTTATATAGCACCCTATATAACCTGTAAGAAGGTTACTCTAAGGTGCTTTATAATAATATGTGATATTTATATAGCGCCCTATTCAGCTAGAAGCTGCTCTAAGGCACTTTACAATATTATTATCCCTGACTCAGGCCTGTTTCCACCCAGCACATATCTCAACTTCATAGGGAGCATACAACGCATGCTGCCATTATAAGTGCAAAGCGTTACTCAAACTCATAGTCCTGTCAGATACTCATTTTTTATGGATGAGTGAACCAGTCACCACATGACCGCAATGCAGCTCACAGAGCCTCAAAACCACAACCGTTCGGCTATGAGTCCTACGCTCTAAATAACTGTACTATCACGGCTCATATATGTAGGTGTTCTCAAAGGGATCATCACTTATCCATATATAGCATACCTGATGTGATCAATGCAGAGAATAATCAATCAATGTGTTAATTTAATGCTCTAGCTGTTGAGTTGTTAATCACTAGTCAATATCAAACTAACAATAATTTGGGTTAGTAATTTGAGCACTGCACTACAAAACTTCAGTTTAGTATTTGAATCCAATCTGTACCCATATTTTCACGATATTTCTCAGCGAGTCACAAGGCACTTCATCACTCATTCATTGCGTTAATTTAATCTGATATCTTCCGTGTTGTAAACCCAGTGGATGTAAGATGAGTAAGGATTTATTGCTCAATTTATGCTATTTGGGGTGGATGTAAGGAATATTGAATATTTGATTTCATTTAACATAGTACAGAATCACAGATGCACATATCTAAAATACCGCCTATATGGCCTCATGGGTTAGAGATTGGGACTTTATTACTCATGATCATGCTGCGTGGAGGTCGGAGGTTAAAATCCCGGCTGTGGCACTATTCAATCAATGGTGATGTTTGCTTAAACCTGAGTACTTTTAAACCGAATTATTACTTACAATTGTAATAAAGAATGCAATGATTATAGTGAAAGGCAGCCATGAAAATAAAGTTTAAAAAATATTATGTTCAAATCAATAAATAGTATTCTGTGGTAGTGTGGGCCATTTTTGGCTGATTTGATTCAACATTTGCAATCATGGGTCTGTTGCATTCATAGGTGTATAAAGATGATGATATAGCTGATGGATGTGCACCTACTGTCACATTGTCAGTAATATAATTAATAAATTATGTTTGATCAAATTAATCCTGAGCTGCATGTCAGAAGTCATAATAATGTTGGTTGTTTCTCCATAATTGTGTTTATCTATTGTTTATGTCGGTATTCATGTGTTGCATCATTTCCTTAAACATAGTATATGACATTTTTGCAGAACTTTACAATGACACACTGCTGTATCAGAAAGACCTGGATGAAGAATTTGTGGATATGCTGCTCTTATTTCTGAAGAGACACGAGGAACCTTTGTGCCTTGTCGCCCACAATGGTTACCGATTTGATTTTCCACTGCTGCAATCTGAACTGGCCTCGATAAACAGATCACTGCCAGAAGGCATACTCTGCATTGACTCGCTGACGCTTTACTTGGATTTGGATGCCACATCACCAAATACAGCTGCTGATGTTCATCAGATTTCTGAGTGGCACAGTTATGCCAAGTGTGACTTAGACCTGAACCGTGCCATTGATCAGCAGGGAACTCCGACTAAGCTAATGGACATCGCCAGCAATGGTAGGATACCAAAAGATAAGCTGGCTTGTGACTCTGTACGGAGGAAGTTAGTATTTGATGATGTTGCAGCCACAATGTCTCATTCAGGAACACAGGAAGCTACGGGGAGAAATGAAATTTGGCTTAACGAGACATCCACAGAGAGCGAACTCATTCCTGAGATGCATGAGGGGGATTCAGGGAGAGATGAAATGGGTGCGTGTTCAGTGAGTGATAAAATTCTGTCAAATGGCGAGTCGTCAGATAGGTCACGACAGGTGAGAGCTGTCCCATCACTGCAGCACAGTTCGTATAAACTGGCTGATCTTTGCCGACGCTTTCTTGGCCATGATCCATGTGTATGTCACCGAGCTGAAGATGACTGCATCACTTTACTTAGAATATTTCACAAAACATCAGATATGGCACTGCCCTGGGTGAATGCTCATGCTGTCAAATTTAACAGCATTCAATGCATGTATAATAAACGAAGGCGGCAGCCACTTGATCCAGGTTTGCTTCCATATCACCTATAAAAATTGCTATTTGATTTACAGTGCATGTTATTTTGCATCATTTGTCAAGACTAACTAATTTGACGCAGTGATATTTTACACTGTTGAATTATTAACTTTTGACAGATTTTCTAACACAATTAGCTTAATATTTTGCTGATTTCATTCATGTGTATGTCAGATGTTTATAAGAAACTTGTAATCAATTTAGAAATATATATTTGATATTAGAATGATTATAAATGAATTGGGGAATATTTTGAAATCCTAATCATTACCCATTTTCTTGTTTATGGATGTGCTGATACATAGTAAAAAAAGGATATGGATACAGAACAAAAATTAATTGGAAGTTACTCTACACATTTTAAGAAAATCTTCAACTGAAGAACAGATGGAATTGTTTGTTGGTGTTAAAATGTGAGCAGGACTTTATTCCATAAATGGGATAACCATTTTTAGCAATTGCATATTGCCAGTTTCAGTTATTGCTTTTATGATAGCAAAGCTTTAAATGTGTCCTAGTCATTTATTAAGTAACTCTATTCTGATGATTTTTAAAAGTGATCAAATACAAGTCTGATGTTTTTTTTATTAGACGTTGTTACATGTACCTTGTTAAATGTACACCATTAATTATACTTTGTATCAACAGTTCTGTTTAGGAAGTATGTGATGCTCCAATTAATTTATTCGTTGTTATATATTACATTTAGCACTATTTTAAAAGACAGGTGTACCAGTTTATAGTATTAAACTTGTTATTTTGTATATGTTGAAGTATGTATTTATAATAGTATTATGTAATTTCTTGTTTAATATTTGTTTTTGTTATTGTGTAACTGTTTGTAAATATGTATTTGTTTACAATGGTATCAGAAGTGTGAAGATATAAATTCTAAACGTTTTTGTAAGTAAATTTGAATCCACATTTTTTTCTGATGAATAATCATAAGGTGTGCACATTAAATACATCACATTAGAAAGTGACCTGGTGGCCAATGTTGAAGAAATATCCTTGTTTGAAACAAATTGTGTGCAATGATCTCACCAAGTTATAAATACAGTATTAGCTGTTGTACAAAAATGGTAATTCTTTTTATATAATAACAATGGACAAATGTAATTAAACATTTTGGCTCTGCTGCTATTGTGAGAGTTTCTAAGTAACTGAAAATAATATCTAATCTTCTCCAATTTAAATATTGTGTAAAATATGCTTTATATTCAGTGGAGTATCTCTTATTAACAGTCATCATTTTAGATTCAGGTTAAATTTGTTAACAATTAGTGTGTATCGTATAACTTAATTTTATTATGTGTACATAAATACGTATATTGTTATTACATTATTGTTGCCAAATGACCTATATATATATATATATATATATATATATAGTATATACTTGTTAAATAATATAGTTGCATATACTCCTTCATTTTATGAAAAATAAATTGTGAAAACCAAATAAATGTATTAGTCTTGAGCTAAAATATTTATATCTGAATAAGATTGTATTATGCTCTCAGTGAATTTCTCTTGATGAATACAAAAAGTAAACTCTATACTCTATGATATTTGTAAACACTGATTTTTCTTTGATTAGTACAGGATCATAGATTGAAAATAGTTTGAAGATAATCAAAAGATGGTAGCATAAAAAAGGTTAAAACCAGAAAGTATTCTTAATGGAAATGCTTAGTTGATGATCGTAAACTGTCATTTATCATTAGGGGCGCCTCTGTGGTCTAGCAATAGTGTGTTGGACTACAGATCACTACCACCCGTGTTCAAATCTCAGTGCGGGCATATCTGAAGGTTGTTTCATCTTTGACTTCACCTCATTCATTACCTTTGGAGGTCACTTGGCCCATTTAGCCTACCTTGTGCACAAAGTGGCCGTAAAACATCAATCATCATCGTCATTTATCATTAGTGATTTTTAATAATCTTGGAGACTATTTTATTTTAAATAAGTTAATATTATGCATAAATTATTATCGGCATAATAATAATTGGCAAAAACATTCCAAGTCTGTGATGTTGAGATAAAACAGATGAATATCTCTTCAGTGTGTGAGAGGGAGAGAGACTGACATGAAGTATATGGCTTTGAGATGCTCCTTTCTATCATTGAGAGATAGATTTGTGTAGCAACTTGCATGTACTCCAACAAAGTGTTCAAGTTAACCAAGTTAATTAAACAAATGTTCTCCGAGTACCTTGGCTTGAGTGGTCAATATTTATAGCTAAGGATTTGGCTAGTAATTATAATTTTTAAATATACAGTGTATGAGTTGTGTGTTGCATAGATAAATAAGTGACCCTAGTACTCTCTCTCTCTCTCTATATATATATATATATATATATAAGTGCGTGTTTGTGTCCCCTGGTAAATTCCATACCAGATTGTAATATCCAATTAATTAACCATATATGCTGATTGAGATACACATTCCTTTCTGGGGGAACATATTCATCTAGATTAATTAATTAACAGGTGAACATATGTAGCGAAATAAATTGACTAATGTAGAGGCACGCGTTTAGCTCATTAGATTGTATAATGGGAGTAAATGACAACCATGCAGAGACAAACTGTTGAGTTACAATGGCAATATTATCAAATTATATGCACTAATACAGGTCTTCAAGATTTTAATTCGAAGTTTAGAAACTGTTTGTTCCAATTATGGTAGATTAAAGTTATATTCTGACTAAGAACAGAATTAAATGACAATTTCTGATATCCATAGATGCCTCCATTGTTCAATTTATATATTGTTATTTCTGACCTACACTGTTCTGTTTTCAGACATGATTCATTTGTATGGATAGCTTATCCTGACAAATTGTATTTGACAGTGTGATGAAATAAGCATTAAAATAATATACCATTCTTATTTTTATTATTAGGCAAAATACACACTAGTTTGAGCCTTTGAACATGTTGATTTTTAATATCAATCATTTACTCATCTTTTGATTTCAAACACATTTGAAGTTTGAGAAACATAAATGCCTAACTTCCTCTTCTGAAAGCTGAAGAATAATGTTTGGAGTTTGAGCTTCACTTGACATCGTGCATCTTTGGATATATCTGCTGGGAGAGTGTCTATGACGTTCTTCAAGGTTAGCTAGCTTAGACTTATAATTGCCTGTAGCTCTTTTTCAAACTTTTTATTTCTATTTTAATTACGTTATTCAGCCATTATAACCTAGCTACTGGTACCACAGATGAAAACAAAACAGTTTCTAAACTTTGAACATTACTAAATAATAAGTTATGAAGCCATTTGATCCGACTATAGATGGCATCCAATGTGATCGGATATGATCATATTTCACTATGTGATTTACACATTACCAAATTGATGAGGATTATTGATGTTATACATAATCAGACATATTGCATAAAAGAATTGCATTAGTCTATTCTATATGTAACAATGCTAGAGATAATTATAACAAAGCATGTCTTGTGTCAAAGTGATATGTTTCAATTCCATTCACTTCATGAATGGACTGGCATGAATATATACAGCTCTATTCAGGAAGAATTCAGAGCTGAACCAAACAATTACACACACACACACACACACACACACATATATATATATATATATATATGGCTGGAAGAAATCCTGACTTATCTATAGCTTAATCAGCATTCTTTCATCATCTTTCATCATTCAAATTGGATTCTGAAGAAAAAAACATGCACTGAAATATTATAGCCATTAGTTTTATTTATGCCCAGATGCATAATTTCTCTCTCGCCCCCCCCCCCTCTCTCTCTCTATATATATATATATATATATAATCTGCATACTATAAATTAATTTCAGCTGTTAATAATAATTACATATTCCTTCAGTGGAATTATACAATATGATGAAAATTTTACACCACATCATGATAATGCAGGAAGTTAATTATATTATGGTAAATATAAACATTCTATATATGAAGATACAAACAAGCCGTATTTCTGCTATGAACCGAGATAAGTTCAATATTGCAATTGTTCGCTAATGTTTGCTAACACTTAGCAGGTTGTAGTGGGTGTTCAACAGAACTATTAGTGAACAACTGCAAAACAGAATTTTAGGTAGCTTAATTAATGCCTAATAAATCATGATGTTAGACATACTTATTTGTATAATATTAACGTCATTCTTTAAGTATTGCGAAATTGTGATGAATTATTAAGCAGACTTGTAAGTACTAACTGTATATAGTTTATGATAGTCAATAGAAGTACATAAAATATGTCAATTAATTACTTTTTAATATTGATATGAATTGCATGAATTTGTTAATATATATATATATATATATATATATATATATATATATATTGTATTCTATATTGTCTGCACATAATGTCGTAGGGTGGACATGCTTTGCGCTGGACTGTTCGGCATTTGAGCCGGTCATCCTCCATCAGTCACCAGCTTAAGCCAGGCATGTTTTGATCATATATTGAACAATACCTTAACTTCTCAGAAGAATGTCCAGCCATGTTCAGAAAATTCTTAGCCCACCGAAAACTCCTGGGGATGGCAAGTAAAGGACAGAAATACAAGAAATAAACAGTTCATGACAGACTATACCTTTGCATTTTTGAAATAATTAGGGAACTTTGAGTACATCTGCTTCAATTGGGTTAAAATAAATATTAATTTCTTTTTCTTCTGTGTAATAATAAAAGGTGTTTATAAATGCATCATGCATATGTGCCCAGGGCTCTGTGAGCATATGTGTGTGGTAAGTTGGTAACCTATGATCATATGTCCTCCTTTTGGGAACACCATGTCTTCCTTTTTAGAAAATTAGAAATGGCCACCCTATAACGTTGTGTTATAATATAACAATATACTAGCTGTTATAATTTTACTTGTTTAAGTTGAATATAATTCATAATAATTTTGGTTTGATGGTGAATGATGGTGACACCACAACAATGTCGACAAAGGTCAGGATACGGCAAACTCTGTCTATTAATTGATATCTTTGTGTTTTATATTTATATATATACCTTGATACCAATGTACGGAATATAGAGGCACAGCCTGTTGGTAATTTCGGTCTTGATTGGTTATCTACATGTATGTTACCAAAACTAGTCGAAATCATGGTAATCTGAATTTCTCCCCTTGCCAAAACTTATCAAGACGAGACTTAAAAGTGTTTAGAGTTGGGCTTTTTATCACCTGAGCTGGGATCGAATTCCAGTCGTTAACCACTCGCTGGCTAAACACATTCTGTCTCATTCCTAGTCTTGCTCGTGACTGCTATCTTCTGGCTGTTTCGTCTGGTATTCGAGCATGTCGCCATACTAAAAATATATCCGGATCTAACCTATTGATGCCGTTAAGAATGTTGTAGATCTGCAGCATATCTCCCCTTTTCACATCCAGTTTATCACGCCTCAATCTAGAATGCCAGATCACGTTCCCGTATTCAAGATGTGGTCGAACCATATTGCTAAATAGTCTTGGTACTGTTGTCTCATCTAGGCAGGTAAGGGTCGCCCGGACTAACCCCAACAATTGTGATATATATATATATATATATATATACACACACAAATGTTACAAGGAGGAAATACGACTTGAATTGACCT
>JAODUP010000314.1:105000-195000 GCA_025642065.1 Paralvinella palmiformis | reverse complement strand
TTTATATCTAGCTTCCAAGCTATAACCCTCGATTGAAATTCCATATCGGGATCAGTCTATCTAATTTATAATTACAATCAGAATATGGCATTCGGGTAAAGTAATGAAATCATTATAAATATTATAATAATTTTTTAACCAGGTGTGTGTGTGTGTGTGTTAGCTGTGTATAATAAGGTACAGGCACATAGAACCTCGAACCGTGAATTCACTCTGGACGATTCTTCAGGGGACTGAATCCAGAGTGGTGACTTTTCATGCTGAGAGATGTGTAATGTCTCACCAGTCACCAGTGTAATGGACCGTGCATGTCGCACGCGCGCGCGCGTGTGTGTGTGTGTGAACGCATCGCAATTTCCGTTGTTTTGATTTTGTTTTCCAGCCGTGTTTGCTCCATAATACTTATCGGTATTGTTTGACGTATTGAATCCCGAAAGAAAACATAGAAAGACATGGCAGACGACATGGATACGAAGATAAAAACATATATATTCTTAGATCTAGAGACAACGGGTCTGCCTCCATTAAAGTCCAAAATTACGGAAATATCTTTTATTGCCATACATAGAGATAACTTAGAGATCGGAGAACATATGGATGAACCAAGGATTATAGACAAGCTCACTGCCTGTTTAGACCCGAAGAAACATATTAGTCCCGAGGCATCCGAAATTACAGGTGAGCATATTTCCACATATTTACACCGAAACATCCACACATCTGATACACCGACACATGCACACATATCTTATACACCGACGGATATATACACATCTTATACACCGACCGATACATATACATCTTATACACCGACACATACACACATCTTATACACCGACACATACACACACATCTTATACACCGACACATACACACACATCTTATACACCGACGGATACATATACATCTTATACACCGACGGATCCATATACATCTTATACACCGACACATACACCCACATCTTATACACCGACACATACACACACATCTTATACACCGACGGATACACTGAAAAGTACCGAGGTCCGGGACGCGGCCGTCCGGCCCGTCCCGGACCTCGGCCTTAGCTAAGTTCTCTCTTTCACAACTCCAAACTCATGTGTTCTCGAATCTACTTTATTACTCTTCTGATTTTCGAATCCTGGCAGGCTCGCCATTGAAAAGTACCGAGGTCCGGGACGCGGTCGTCCGGCCCGTCCCGGACCTTGGCCATAGCTAAGTTCTCTCTTTCACAACTCCGAACTCATGTGTTCTCGAATCTACTTTATTACTCTACTCAAAACTGTACCAAATCTATACACTGCTCGAAACTCTTATCGAAACTAACTCTCAAAATCTACTAAAATCCAGATATTTATAGCGAATTTTCCCCTCAGCACCGTCAGCGTTGTTGTCCGGTAGACCCCACATAGTCAACTGGTCCAATCAGCGCCGACTTGGCCGAGTAGAGAACAATCCCGCACTAAAAGTCCTCCCACACATTCAAACAGGTATATAAAATTGGAATTCTCCCCCTAGCACAATCCTTGCTCTAGCTCTGTCTCGTTAATTGAATTTTGTATTCACCATCATCGGTATCGAAGTGGATATTCTGGCAATTAGCTCACACCCCAAAGTGCACCCACTGGAACCACTTCCCTGCATACAAGGGTTGTGCAGCCCGAATTCAGTCGGTGCACGAAATTCACCAAAAAATGGGAATAGAGCCCAGAAAGCCCCAAACCAGACACCCGTCATTAACTGCCAAAACTCCCCCCTGGAGACATGCGACACCACCACAGATCCCTGTCACTCTCTCCAAGGCAGAGTTTTCCCCACTAACAAACTGCCCAAGACAACGACAGAGTTCACCCCTCTGACAAACACACTGCCCAATACAATGACAGAGTTCCCCCCTCTAACGAACACGACCAAGACACATACGAGTGTAGCCACACCCCTAAAACAGGCAGCCACCCAAACACAATCACAGCCACAGTAACAGCTATCTTGGGCCAGATGCAATTTCTGTGACAAACCATCCACGCAGTAGATAGTCTACTAAAAACTCTGCCCAAGGACCTGTACCAAAAGGCAGAAGAAGGACTTGCCAATGTGCAACAGGCCGCCATCCCAGAGCAAGTCCTGCACACGGTCGTAGACACAGCACCACAGGCAGACAGACAGATAGTCACAGACAAGCCAGTGAAACTGGCAGAAACCAGTCCCGAACCAACACCACACTCCAAACAACATCCATCACCCAACAAGGGAACATTGACATCATCTCCTGGAACATCAGGGGTTTCAAATCAAACAAAAATATCCTCCTTGCAGCCATCCAAGATAAGCCCCCAGAAATAATTATATTACAAGAGACTCTGACTAGCACTAAACGCCCTCCAAATATTCCAGGCTACATGATATACCATAAGCCCCACGTAACTAAATCAGTCACAATCTCCCGGGGACTTATCACCGCAATAAGGTCAGACGTTCTTCACAACCCTATCACCCTACCCAAAGCGACTGATGGCTATGAGACACTGACTACCGACATACATGGCTCCAACATAGAACCTCAGTAGCTCAATGGTACCAAATTGACTCACTGATCTCACATCACATAGCTACTCTTATTAAAATCAACAATTCTTTCAATAAAATACCTGATAACCAAAGACTACCCAGATGGAACAATAATAAAGCCATCTGGAAGATCTTCGCAGATAAACTGCATGATCTCTCTTTAATAGTCCCGGACCCAACTCTCTCAGTTGATCAAATATTACAAGCTCTATCAGCAGACTTCCACGAAGCGTCCACCTTAGCAATCTCCCTATCCACTCCCAGGCCCTTTAGGTCTCCACATTCTTTCCTGCCACCTGAGGCTAAACAATGGACTGGAGAGGTGAGTCGCCTCATCAAAATCTTCAAAGCAAGCCCTACGGCTAATAACAAAGCTGAACTCAGGGCAGCCCAACATGAAACCAAGAAACAACTTTTCATTATGAAAAGCCAACAATGGGACCAATGGTGCAACAAACTCGCAGATATGAATGCCAAAGACATATGGCAAGAAATAAAAAAAAACCTAAAAGGGCATCCTACAGCAGTTAAAACCCTACTCTGATGATTTTAAACATTCTCTTAAATAATTCCAGGGACAGAGACTTCAATCAGTACTCCAAGCCAATCTGGCAAGTACTGACAAAGATGTACGTTTCTCTATTAACGAGCTTGAAGCAGTTCTACGAAAAAAGAAGGACTCTGCACCAGGAGAAGACACTTTCACTTTCTCCTTTTACACAAACGCCCCACCCTCCTTTAAGAAAAGAATCCTTGATTTCATCAATAAACCATGGACCCAAGGTCGCCTCCCAGTTCAATGGAAAACTGCAGTAGTCATTCCAATCCCCAAACCAGGTGGAAGGGGCCACAGACCTATTTCACTCCTCCCCACTCTATCAAAGATCATGGAGTGCCTAATACTATCCCGTCTACTCTGGAACCTTCCCAAGCCGAATAACTTGTTTCACCAAGGGAAGATCCACAGTTGATGCTATTCTCCATCTAGTGAATCTCATCACTTCCAGGAGGAAATATAACAAAGATAATAAAAAAAGAGCATCTTTAACCGTTTACACCGCCTTCTTAGATCTAGACAAGGCATTTGAAAGAGCCGACCACCTCTCCATTTTAAACTCCCTTTCCTCTCTAGGTATCAAAGGTCGGCTCATAGCCTGGATTGAAGACTTTCTCGGCAACAGAAACATAAAAGTTTCCTACCAAGGTTGCTACTCTGATCCACATACTGTTAACACGGGTACTCCCCAAGAATCTGCCCTCTACCCATTATTCAATGCATTAGTTACTCTCCTTATATCCATCTCCCTACCAGCATGCGTTGACATCCTTGCTTACGCAGATGATCTGGCAATCGTCTTGCATGGCAGCCATGCTGCCAAAAAACTTCAAATAGCCCTTAACACATTGGCCACAACCGCCAATGACCTAAGTCTTTTCTTTTGACCAGCCTAGACCAAAGTCATTGTCTTCAACACCTCCCGTAAATCAGACATCTTCCATCTGGGTAAACTACCTATTGAAACTGTCAAATACTACAAATACCTAGTCGTAATCATTGATGCCCGCCTCTCATTTACTAAACATCTTGCTGACACTAAACACAAAATATACAGTAGACTCAATATGATAAAAATAATATCCAATTTAACAATAGGACTCAACACCAAGATACTTGTCGCGCTGTACAAGGCATAAATACAATCAATTCTTTTATATGCAGCACCTGTCCTCCTAGCAGCTCCATCTGCAATAACAAATCTAAAACAAGCTCAAAGAACATGCCTACGATATGTATTTGGACTCCCCCAGGATACTCATCAGCACTCCTGCATCACGAATCAGGTATTCTTCCTCTGGGCCATCTAGTTCGCATGGCCACCGCCAAGTACATACTCAGAACAGCTTCAAACCCAAACCCAGTCCCCAACTTAACCAGAGTCCAGACAGAAATCCATAAAGACCCTAGAGTCCATCAAGCCATTTCCTTGTCAATGAAAGCCGCATGGCTCCAAAATAACATTGGAATACCTCAAATACAACCGGGGCGCCTCCGTGGTCTAGCGGTAGCGTGTTGGACCACAGATCACTACCACCCGTGTTCGAATCCCGGCGTCGGCATATCTGAAGGTTGTTTCGTCTTTCACTTCGTCTCATTACCTTTGGAGGTCGCTCGGCCCATTTAACCTACCTTGTGCACAAAAGTGACCGTAAAACATCATCCTCAAATACAACTCCCCTTATCCCAAGAATCTCCTCCATGGGAAGTTCCACCCCTACAGGTCCTAATTAGCAATCCCATTAACAAAAACCGACACCCACAAGAAGCAGCCAAAGCAGCCTATTACAGGATTCTAGACCTAACTAACAAAAATAATCTGCCCATTAATATATATAACTGACGCCAGCACCCATCAGGACGGCAAGACTGCTTGGGCCTGTTATGTGCAGGAAGAGAACCTTGACATAAAAGGAAGACTTTCTGAAAACATCCCCATCATCCTAGCAGAGCTCCATGCCATACAGGCCACTCTAGTTTGGAAACTCTCCAGACATAACACAAAAGATATAATCATTCATTCAGACTCAATGGCTGCCCATACCATTCTTCAGAATCGAATATATAAAACCTACCCTGAAATAACATCAAAAATATTCAAATCAGCCAAATTTCTTCATAGACAAGGAACCCAAGCTACCATCCATTGGATTCCAAGCCATGTCGACCTTGACGGAAACGAACACGCTGACAGACTGGCCAATATCGCCACCAGTTTAAATGAAGTCCTCCATGCTGAGCAACCGGCAGGAGCCTAGAGTCACCTTATAAAAAGTCATTTCTCCCAACAACTCCGTCGCATAGCAACGGAAAACACATCCCCTCTCCAGAAATGGTATGACAAGACAACAGTTCCCGGCCTACGATGATTGAACTACCGTTGTATCATCGGCAAATACAATTGTTTTACAGTTTTCAAATTTCTAGTTAAATCATTCGTGTAAATAATGAGCTGTAAGCTGTTTATTTTCGAATGACGTCATAATATTATTGCTTAGTTCAGTACTAGTTACTTGTGCAATGCTTGGGTCGAAAACCATATTGGCGTTTGTAAAAAAAACACGTTGTTCAAAAGTAAAAAGTGTTATAATCTTTTATAAATAACCTTTTTCTGATATTTAGACCAATGAGAGTAAATAGACGGCTTGTCATAACTAGTTTTCCAAATTGTTTTGTTGGAACCTCATCGTTTATGATTACATCTACTTTTCACCATCTTGTAATTGTCGATCCATTACAAAATGTCGATCCATCAATTCCGCATGTGTCGATCAAATTAAGTGTATGTGCGCGCACACGTGCCCGCGCGTTTGTGTGTGAGTAGATCTATATTTAATAATTATGTATCTTTTATCACGTTGCTTCGAAGTTCGTATACTTTCAGAAGCGACATGTTCATGAAACCATATATTGTATACCTGTTCACAAGCAAACGTACTATTTTATCCAAATAATGCAACCTTTTGCTTACATTGACTCTTACTTTCTCCTACTTTTTCCTATTTTTCTCCTACTTTTGGGGTTAGAAACTCCTACTTTTCCTACTTGTTATATGATCATTTTGGCTGGGACCTATGCCTTTCTTACTGTCAAATTCGATGTTTAATATACATTTGATCTAAACCGTTTCTTTTTTTAATTTGTTGTCAATTACATTTTGAAAACTGCATTTACTATTAAATATAATAATAATCGAATGAAGAAATAATGCTCTAGATGGCCTGCGAGATAAGTACAAGTCTGGCGAAGATCCACAAAGTAATTTTCCCTTTTTTGTGTCTTCCAGGTATAACCAATGAGGCGTTACGTCACCAACAAGAAATCAATGACAATTTTGTCGAAATGCTCCGATTGTTCATCTCCAGATTCGAAGAACCTTGTTGTCTTGTGGCTCATAACGGTCAACGTTTTGATTTTCCACTTCTGCGTAAGGAATTGTCCTCCATAAACAAATCTCTGCAAGATACGCTGCTGTGTGTTGACACGCTTCCGCTTTTGAGACATCTAGATCCAGGTCAGAAGTCATACAAGCTGATTGACCTCCATCAACGCATCGTTGGGCAAATTCCTTCTGTCTCTCACAGAGCCGAAGATGACTGCATATCTTTGGTCAGAATATTCAGTAAAATGTTCGATGTGGTGTTGCCTAAAGTTGATGAGAAGGCTGTTAGGTTTTACACCACCGATTAGACGTGTTACAGATCTAATATTGCATATGAATGAGAAATATTTATATAACCTACAATCGTTGTAAATTGCTGTAAAAGATTATGTTTGCAATAGAAGGAACAGTTTTGAACAATATTACATTTTAGATATATATTGCATACTTATATGCTTGTGTAAATATCAGCAAGAGTAATTATTGTAAATTACTCTTTATATGAGCTTGGTTCTAAATATGTAGGTTTAATATAGTACTTTTTTCAATTATAAAATGTATAAATGTTACTTTGTTTTGTTTATGAGTTTAAGTCGGAAATGCATGTACTCATAACGAAAGAGACGCACATACCATAGATGGATCAAAGACATACGCAATATTTTTAATTCTAGGTAATTCCGATTTTGCTTGCGGAGCTGCAGTTCTTCGCTTAGTTAAACGCAATAGTCAATTACACTTACAGGATACTTTTGACACTGCGAAAATCCAATATCATGTTTGTTATTGACCCGACGATAATAAAAAATTCTGCTCGACAACAATAACCCGGACAGTATGATCATAACCAGGATCTTAATGGTTTTGCTAAGATGTTCCATAATATCAATCGTCACGGCGCGAGTTGACGCGCAGCGCCCTTTGTTCGTCAGTGGCTAACAGCCACAAAGCTGTTGATGTTTTACGGCCACTTTTGTGCACATGGTAGGCTAAATGGGCCGAGCGACCTGCAAAGATAATGAAGGAAAATCAAAGATGAAACACCCTTCAGATATACACACGCCGAGATTCTAACTCAGGTAATAGTGATCTGTGGTCCAACGCACTACCAACCAGACTACGGAGACGCCCCTGTGTAACCGAGGAACATATCCCTCAAATAAAGGAAATAATGGGATTAGAACACTAACACGGATTTCTACGTGGTGCTATAACGAACACAGGGAAGTTGTCTTTTGCTGTTAACGAAATATGTAATTGGATCTCCAAACTTTTAACAACGACCACAACAACAATACTACTGCTAATAACAAACAAATTAAACAATATTATTATTATAATGTAGGTTTAATAAAGTACTTCTGACGTTGGAAATACATGAAAATATAAGCAAAGAATTTCAAACTTATTTTTATTTCACAGACCTGTAAATCCGCTGCGCCGTATACTGCTAATCTTTCAACGGTATCACTGGTGAGTGTCAAACAAGGTTGCTGTTGGAAAAAACCGAATAATATATATTGTAGATGTATGATATCTTTCGTTTCGTGTTAATTTTGTTAGATGGCTGATAATAACATTACATTTAAAGATTGCTTCTATTATCGTTAATTTCCAGGTATTCACAATTAATCCAGACCATATGACATTTGTTCATTTTCTTAATACGAGCATCCCTTATATATCCGCTATACAAATGTCACATATTATTATATGATTTATATCATGCTTCCCGTTGTTTTGCATGTGAAACTTATGCAAAGAATGATCATTTAGTATATTTCTAATAAAATACCATTCTGTTTGGACGCATAACACTTCAACGACAACTCAACTCCTTAAACTTTGTACTTTGTATTTGATGTTATTTTCTTTTAATCGAACACCTGCTGTCCCATAATATCTCCCATTCCGGTGTTTACACTAAGAATCAGTTGTTGTTTTTTGGTTATGTATGTTAATGGATGAGAGTTGTTGACGTTGTTGTTGTGTAACTTCCAGAATTCATTTTCCGTTATTTCTTCTTATATAAATATCCTTATTTATAGATAATGAATTATACTGAAGATTAGTCGCTTGCCTTACGACCCCGTGGTGGTAATGCCATTTGTTTACCGTTGCGTCCACGTTGTGGAAAGCATCCAAGCCAGATTGGGTCTGATGCAAGTAATTTCATCATTATGCCAATAACACAGTATAAATGGACAACGATACAAAATGTAAGTATTGCTCTAACAAATTGTCAGTCGATCTGTAATAAAACTGATGAAATGTCTGGTGTTGATAAGGATCTTGATTTTGATACTCTTGCCAGAGGAATGCAGATGCTGCATTTGATATAGTTGACCATAATGTAGTTTTCTCTAGATAAAGTACTGGAAATATCCCAGAGTGTCTGTTCATGGTATTTACCTGATGTTCAGTTATTGTTATCTGGTGTGCCACAGGGTTCAGTTCTTGTTCCTCTGGTTTTCCCAATGTATACCAGTCCTCTTGGGATCGTTTTTCAGCGATATGATGTTAAATATCACCTGCATGCTGATGACACACAGCTGTATGTATCCCTGGATCCTGACAATGAGTTACATTTCTCCTATTCATTGAAAACTTTCGAACATTGTATTGTTGATATTCGGCTATGGATGACTCCAAATCTTCCAAAGTTATATCATAATAAAACAAATATTATATATTTGACTTCACCACATTGCATTAAATCCCTAAAAACACGAATTACAGGTGGGTTCATCTTCCATTGCCCCTGAATGGATCAGTAAAACATTTATGTCGAACTGCCTACTATCATCTTAAGAACATCCACTGTTTAAAAGCACCCTTGACACACAAAAAACTGTTGTAAATGTAGTCCATACCTTTGTTATATCTCGTATAAACTATTTTAACTCCCCGTTATATGGCATATCTGATTATAATAACAATCAACTTCAGCGAATTCAGAATATTGCAGCTGCCATAGTGACAAATGCTTGAAAATATGATCATATCAGCCCGATTCACCATATATTTCAAACATTTAGTTAAAACTAATAAATCTATCAATTAAAGTGGAACCTAAATACCTGTGTTAACCGGTGTCCATTAGAACGTCTTCCCGAAACTCGGGTCATCTAGTCAGATACATTTGGAAGTTCTCGGCTCAAGTCATATGGTGATTGTGATGCATCCCACACACACATCTGTTCAAGGTTGTTTTCATAATTAATTAATGAATATCGTTCAAATCTCTTATTATGATTATACAACAATATTATTTGAGATATCACTGTGTAGCGTCTTTAATTGACTCATGCTACTATGAGTGGTTTATAAAATACACATTGTTATTATTATTATTTTTATTATTAGGCTGATAAGTGACTTCAACCGAGCATATCTCATTCAGATTATAATATATTCCCTGTATTTTTATCCCCGACATAACATTGATAATGATCATTGTGTTATCCCTAAATAGTTTAAAAGCTGATTTTAATATGTCATGTTGACTTAGCATGTATCATCATTTCAGCACACCACTACCAGAAAACGTTGCGTTGGTCAAGTATAATTTACTGTTTTTTATCGTTTACTATAGCAACATTTTCGTTTGGATGCATTTATAAAAAGTAAAATATTTCAGTTATAATATCGTAATCGCAAATAAATTGTTTTACAGACTCCATATGTTGCACACACAGGTACTTTTGGAATCACTGCTAAAGGTTATTTGTCATCGATTTTAGTTAATTATTTTTAATTATAAAGAATGCGAAATCAATTTAATTAAACATCCTGCGCTGACTGAATATCAATATTTAATCAAATATATCATATTTAATTAAATTCCTATTTAAATTTCTACAATGTTAAATGGAAATGACTGGTAATTTGAAAAAAAAGTAGACTTCTTTACTTCTATTAACAAATATACTAATGCACATATAGGCCCATTGATTAATCCTTGTTGTTTTATCAGTTGAAAATCATTTAAAGTGAGAGGTGGACTTTCCGAGTTTAAAGTTATAATACTAATAATACATACATATATACGTACATACATAGCATTGTTTCTTTCCGTGATCATTTGAGAACTCGCCTTTTCAGACCAGCTTATCCTTCCTAATTTTCCTTTCCATCTCATCATTGTTAATGAACTTTGCATCGTACCCGGATTATAAGTTTGCCCAACCCCTCCACTAGGTGCGCCACTGAGCTCGATTATTTTCGATGATATTAACGCCATAGAAGTTTTTTAACTATTATTATTATTACATACATGCATACACTTAGCATGACGTATATACTAATATCATGAAAGGAATCAACTGATCAATAAAACTGTATTCAGATATTGATTACCGTTAGTGAGTTATCATAGAATAATGAGAAGTTATATTCCTGTATTCTAAGGTTTATGAAAACTTATTAATCCTAACCTTAATTCAGCCAACGGATCTTGCTTCACATAGTCAATTATAATTTAAATGGATAACTTGTTTTAGATAATAAACCTCGACTTTAAGAATAAGAATATCTTCTCGTTAAATGATGTCATACATGATGTCAAATAGTGGGTACAATAGCTAAATGTCGACTGAAACATCCACCAATGATTCACCAGACGGAAGAACTTGGAATCAGCTGGAGATACCAAATGACAATGAAACAAGTAAATATTGATCGTAACATTATGACTAAAGATGTATTAAAGGGCAATAGTCCCCATTTTCGGAGGTTTGTGTATTGATAATAGCGTTCATTATCGATAATTAGCATGAAATGAGAAATTAATGATAGAATGGAAATTAGCAAACATTTAATTTAGTTACATTATGTTTATAGTCATCTTAGTTCTAAATGCCAACATCAAGCTATACATATAGATACTCCACTTCGTTGAAACCATCTACATGGATTATTAGAAGTAGATAATATTCAAGAAGATGCAGACCCTCTTCAGCATTGTTCTCGTCTCCGTTTCCATCTTTTGGGTGGCAAGAGGTATGTTTGCATCGCCTAGCTTTAGAATTACTCACCAACTCATTCGCTCACTCATTCACTCACCCGAAATCACTCACACAACCTGGAAATAGTTTGGGTTGTTTAGTAGTGAGTCAGATGCTAGGCAAGTTTTCTTTATTTTTATTCAGGTTATCTGTTGCCGGAACTATACGGTGTTGAGAGGGAAGTGGATATTACGGTAAATAAGAGGGATAACGATAAATTAATGAATACCCATGAGGAGTTGAAAGGTAGGCAATCCTTTGGTTTTGGTCTAATTCTAATGTCAACTAATTCTATATAACTGATATCGTTTCGACAGTTTCCCCACTAAAGAAGACCACTAACATAATTCATCTTCATATTCATTCCACACTAATATTCCTCACATCGCTAGCTGTGGGAGCAGTATGAAACTGTTTGTATTATTCATATTAAGTCATTTCATAAACAATCTGGTAACGAAAATGTTAATACTATTCGTAGAAGATCGATTAATTTACTTTAAGCAAATGGCTGCGGCTTTTTACCATCCCCCGAAAAGTGCAATCTAATCGGCGAAGTCGCTACTGAGAAAGCCGAGGGGACGGTGGTCACTTTTGTTCTTCTATGTAAAACAGAATCAGACAACGTTGCTTCGGGAAATTCCAAGATCAAGTTACCTTATAATACCCCTGACATGAAACGTCCATAGATATTTGAACAGCTGTTTGGGTAAGCCTCTTCCTGTATATATTTAAACGTATCGTTTTCCCATGTATTACTCTCTCTGTATGTTCCTCGTCCCTTGTTTGTTTTCGTCCTGTCTGTTCGCTTCTCATTATAAGGATGTTTCGGTGTTTCTACATTTTCCCCACCCGTCTATTTACATTAGGGCGCGTCTCGGGTAACATTTCATTTACACATTGAGACCATCTGTTAGCTGGATATGCCGTAGCTATTAATGCCGTTATCTCTAGTAGTGATGCGTCAGCGTTTTATGATCCTTGTGTAAACAAATACAGTATAATAAATAACATTTGTTTACTTATAGGCATACTCCGTTTATTTGCAGATATTGACAGATTGAGCAAATGATTCCATTTTGTTTTTGACATAACGTGAAGTAGCCCGCTTCTAATATATATATATATATATATTTATATCGATTTTTGTGGAAGTCAAAGCATCATGAAATAAAGTTAATGTTAACACCCTAGCTGTGGTAATCGTTTGCTTATTCAGTGAGTTGACTTTATTTAAGTTCTTTAGTCCCGGTGATGGTCACACTTGGAACATATGGCTCGGGCGAAACAAATCCCACAAACACGGATTTGGGTTAGAGTCTGGACAGTGATAACGTGATAACTACATCGGCTTTTAATATGATGGTGATATTATAAAACACGTGTGTGCGTGCGTGTGTGTATATATGTGTGTGTGTGTTTGTGTAGAATTAATGTGGATTGTGCAAAATCGACACATACATTTTTTACTTTAAAATTAACCAGAGAACATAGCCAGTCAACAATATGATCTCACAGTGACCTCACAGAGATATCACAGTATGATGTCAGAGTGACCTCAAAGTGTAACCACTACACAACATCACAGTGACATGACAGATGTGACATCACAGCTGTGAGGTCAGTGTGAGGTAACTATGACATCATGAAATTAAGACAAATTTTCTTTTAAATCCACAAATAATCATGAAAATACAGTAACCTATGTACATGTTAATTTCCTGGAGTGCCTAATTATAAATCACTTGGCTTATGAATACCGGAATACAATGCAATCACAAATGGATAGTTAGCCAAATTAACAATACTCTCTACCGAACATTGAATTGGCCAAACTGAAAGGTTCCGAGATTTAAATATAGGCAATCCATCAATGTTGAATGACTGACATACGAGTCTGCAGGTTCCTTGTCCAGTTTCTGAATGACGTTTTCTCCACACCGAAGTAACTGTAATCGCCACCTATTGAATAGATTAGTATTTTGAATCAGATATTTGATATTTTTTACATTGTATTGTTTACATATATATGCTAATTACAACTGGTGTCTCCCTATCATCAGGCATCACTAATAATGATATATATATATATATGTGTGTGTGTGTGTTATTGGTTGATCATACATATTAATACTGCAAATTACTTATTAGTGTGAAAATCATGCATATTTATTAGTAAAACTGGTGTATGCATGCATATTGTTTTACCAACGCATAAAAACATGTAAGAAAATGCAAGGAAATTTAAAATAACATAACTCAAAAACAATCTGTTTAAATTCAGGGGTACATTATGAATAAACTGTAGCGAGTCATCCGAACAGTATACATGATTTCTCAGAAATATTTAATGTGCCACTGCGTGGTGTCTTCAGAAGTGTTCACGCATCAGCTCAAGATGTGTAAAAACGTTGTCACAGATGACAGGGCGATAGAATTTTGAGTGGCCCAATCGGTGAGACGTTGTCTACCAACGATATCCCAGTTAAATAAATCCTCTTGGTTAGCAGGAGTATCACCATCTAAATCTGATGAACACAAATCTCGTCCATAATCAATGTTATGATTGATATGTAATTCTTCATGGCTAGGTTCAATTTCCTTATCATCAGATGTCTGATTACCAACAGTCAGGTCTTCATCACTGGAGCTGCTGATGTATTGATCGTGATTGTTAATGGTTAATAGTTCCTTAACTTTCCGCCGAGCAGCTTGTTGATGTCGTTTTCTTATTTTTAACATATTTATGTCAACAATAAGCCCACCTCATTCTGAAAGGTAAAGATACATCATACAATTTGTTACTAATCGAGAGCTAATGGAATGGTGAAAAATATCACACAAAAAAACAAATGAAATTTGGCAGCGTTATCAAAGAATCAAATATTATGCCAGCTTTATGGAAAACATGTGACACTCGAGTGATTTACATCGATCAAAGTCCAGATAAATATAAAGGATATCAAAGTAATATTTCAAACAGTAACACAGGAGCCGGAGGTCTTATAGCACCATCCGGCATAGACAGGAACCTGTCTACATCCTGCATTATCACTCTGCCACAAATATCAGTATGCTCACATTCAGTAATTAAGCGGAGATAACGGATTATAAATCTGGTATTTGAGATAACCACCATTATGCCCATTGTTTCCATTTGAACAAAGTTACATACCATGTCTTGTTTGTTGTGTTTTGTGGTAAATTTAACAGAACTGCTGATAGGAAATCCTCTTCACGCTTGCTCAACCGGAAATGCCGGTCTAGTTTTCTATTTAGGTCAATGCTTATATCACAGCAAGGTCGCAGTGAGATCACTCCTGTGAGGTCATAAGCATGATGTAGTTGTGAGATCACAGTGAACTCACATATATGACATCAGCCGTGTGAGTAATGTGTGAGGTCACTATGACCATGTCATGACTTCACGTGTTGACTGGGTATACCTCCGATGCTACAACTACTGCGATCACTACCATCACCATAAATATTAATAAGATTACTGATAATTGCAACTTTTGTGCACACGGTAGACTAAATAGGGCGAATGACCCCCAAACGTAATGAAGAGAAGTAAAGGATGAAACATCCTCCAAATATGATCACGTTGAGATTCGAACTCAAGTGGTAGTGATCTGTGGTCCAACACGCTATCAGTTCGACTACAGAGGTGCCCTTAGTCCGCAAAGAATATGGCCTATATTCTACGAAATGAAAGATGACCGATTAAACTAAAATGATAGGCCAGGATGTTGATGTAATACACACATTAGTTACTGTTAATACAATACGCTTACCGGCAAGTGTCACACAAATCTCAAATAATATGTATCTAAAGTCCAATTTGCTACGACGAGACGGAAAATTTTGCAATAAAAGTATGAATCTGCAGGATATATGTAGACTTTTCAAGAGATAATGCACTAAATGTTACACGAGATTGTACATTATCAGTTATTAGGCTGTCTTTAACCCTCGGGCAATCCTGCTGAATATTAAAAGAAATGAGCGCAAACGATCTTTCGATAAATATTCAGTTTTCAGAGTAGATTATAGTTCTTGCTAGTTATAAACGAACTAATCCTATTCGATTTACATTAAAATAACCTACCCGGAAAACGTGTGCACTCCGGTGTTCAAATACTGAGAGCACAAATATAGATAAGATATTATGTTAATTATTTTAGGTTCAAGACGCCAATATTGATAACAGTTTTGAACTTAGTATAATGCCAGATATTTCTGCCAATATCATCAACCGTTATCGTCATATAAATATTATTAGCAAGTGATCAGTAAGTCTTCACGTTGATCTAATTGACCTGGGTTGCATTTTGTAATACGTTATCGCATTTCTTCTTTTCTTCGCGGTCCTTAAGTTAGTTTTAATTTAAAATATTATATTCGACATTCAATGTAATTGGCAATGTAAAATATTCGGTGGTTATGGGCTTTAGTTTAGTAAATAATTCCAACATTTAAAATAATCGCGAATAAGAAATTTTAATTAACCATTAATTTTGGGCTTTACACGAATTAGATTGGATAAAGACACTTAAAACCCCCCACGTTTTCAAGCACGCACACACACACACACACACACACACACACACACACACACACACACACACACACACATATATATATATATATATATATATATATACACAAGTCCTACATAAGGCTTTGGCTAACTTTATCAATCAACTTCAAAGAAAACATGTAGCACAAATCCCGAAGAGCTAACGGTGGATATATATATATATATATATATATACAAAAGGTTGCGTGATGGGTGGATTCCCATTATTCACTTTAACATCAAATAATAATAATAATGTATATTTAATAAAGCACCCTTACTTCATTTGCTTGCATTATTTTCGTCAGTCATGACAATTTAAATTTATTCTAGATTGTCCTTACATAAATCTCACATTATTATTACATTATTATTATATTTGATTAAATATCCAGAAACTTGAACATATTGCATACATTCTTACAAATGACACTTAGCTGAGGGACAAAAACTGCAAATTGTTCTTCGCCAATTTCGCCGATTATCCGCCCCCAAAAATGCCATTTGAATGGACGGTTCAGATAAGGAAGATGGGATGTTGCTGAGGGAATCGGTGACAGAAATAGAACGGCTTGTCACAGGTAGTGCTGACCTGTCATTGTCTTAGGATTGATTGAGGTATTAACCAGAAAATCCAAACTGATCCGGTTTGGTTTGGAAAACTTTCATTTCCGAATCAACCTAGTCTTCCAATCATACCTTGTGGTCGTGGTATTTATTAATTTAGGACGTCTTGGCCAATGTTTATTGTCACTTAACTGCAAATAATCTAATCATCTGTGCAATTGATTTTACCGTATTTATTCTGTTAGTAATAATATACAGGTCCTAAATAACAGTTTGGGGCGCCTCCGTGGTCTAGCGGTAGCGTGTTGGACCACAGATCACTACCACCCGTGTTCGAATCCCGGCGTGGGCATATCTGAA
The DNA here is from genome assembly GCA_025642065.1 of Paralvinella palmiformis. NCBI lineage: Eukaryota > Metazoa > Annelida > Polychaeta > Terebellida > Alvinellidae > Paralvinella > Paralvinella palmiformis. Next base: position 177,979 of record JAODUP010000314.1, on the reverse strand, counting down.
GGTTGTTTCGTCTTTCACTTCGTCTCATTACCTTTGGAAGTCGCTCGGCCCATTTAGCCTACAAAGGTGGCCGTAAAACATCAATTAATCATCTTCATCATCATCATCATCTAAATAACAGTTTCGTAAAAAAAACTTTTTTAAAGAGATTATGACGTCACATAGTCACATAATTATGTTACTAGCTGATCTTAATTTCAAAATGTATCCGTGGATCCATTATAACGTTCCGATTTAGTGTTTTTGAATTACAAGCATTTATCGAATATTGAAGGTTATGACATGAATTCCGTCTGTTGCTACCAAAGACCATATCGAATAAGACGGGGCATCGGGCAATAGCTTATGGCATTGCGCGAAATAAACGGTTAGCAGCGCCGCATTGCGGAAAACTTGTCAGATTTTATCGTATCATCGAATGGAATTTCTCAAGAGAAGTCAGCAGTAAGGCATTGGAAATCTAACTATATATATTCAAGGATAAAAGTTAAATAAATGAGGACAGGAGTAATAGCGGCATCTAGAGTGAAGACAATTGGTAGGCTGGGGCTATGAACTGAATTAGAAAGTTGGATTTGCCACTCATTTGGTGCAGTTGAAAAGGGTAATAAGTATGCCTAATCGAAAAGTACCTTATCTCGGCCTTAGATAAGTTCTCTCTTTCAAAACTCCGAACTCATGTGGTCTCGAATCTACTTTATGTCTCTACTCTACGACTGATTATTTGACTATCGATTACATATCAAAGCTTTGACAATAAGGCCACACGTTCACTTGTACTTTTAACACACTTCAGAAACTAATTTTCAGCAAATCAGGACTTGGAGTACTGTTGGTTACAAAAAACAACAAAAACAATTGGTTGCTTCCACTTACACCCCAAACCTCTCAACATAAACACAATGACTGACTAAATATTTAAATTTTCCAACATCTCCAACATCTTCCATCTCATCATGCTTAGTGTTATATGACACATTTTCATTTATTGCCAGTTTATCAAAAACAACACAGCATAATTTCGACTACTCTGGCATTACATTAACTTTAATTTTGAGTGTCGAACAAAGCTTTATTAAAACCTGGATAAATGTTGAGTTTCATGACATTTCTATATAGGGTGTTTTAAGCGATGGTAAAGGAGCCTTTATGTTTGGGGACTGGACATTCGTGGAATGCAGGATAGATAAGGAAATGATTTATCTTGGGCAGTACGTTCACCTTCAGACATGTCATCCGTAGCTATTACTTTGAGTTGAGTGGCCTAGTTTAAGCACATTTCATTTCAGCCTGGTAATATGTACTCATAGTCTGGATGTATCTGTATGCTTTGAGGTTCTTTTTCCTGATGTTTAGGACCAACTGTAAATAAAATGCATGTGATTTAATTAAGATTAACCTCTAACTTAGTCTAAGACATAGTCAAATAACATGGATTATTTATTCAGTAGACGTTGATGAAGTTAATGTATTTAGTCGTAAACTCGCAATTCATTTAAGCATTCTGAATATAGTTGTACAGACAGTTCAACAAAATGAAGGTATGGTTACTTCAATGGGATGAAATGGAAAAAAAACGAATTTCTTTTGTGGAGTAGGAAAGTTGAATGATCGATCAATAAAACTCCATAGACCTATTGATGATACAGTAAAACCAATAGCACAATCTGTGAGACGAATACCGTTCCACATTAGAACGAAATTGAACAGCAAACTTGACAAATTGCTAGAAAGTGACATCAAATAACCATTTGAAGGTCCAACTCCTTGCGTGTTACCCCTGCATGGTAGTTATTCTGAAACCATTTGGTGAGCTACGAGTGCACTTAGTTGTGCGTTGTGCGAATGAAACAGTATTGCGTGAGCGTCATCCTATTCTGACATTAGAGGAAATACTACACGATATGTTTGTTTGGGTTTTCGGGGAGAATCCCCAGGCTGCCGCTTATTCGGCACGATTGAGAAAATCCTCCCCCACCACTCACAGGGGAGCAGTACAGAAAGATGGAGCCGAAATACCCTGAGGGTGGTCACTGCCAGAGTGTTTTACGTCACCAAGGGGTCTTCAACGTCCCCCTTTATTTTAAATAATTCAGTGGAGACGGCACCGCCATTTAACGTCGTCACCCACCCACGATGTAGTGAGCCGAGAAATTAATCCCTGGAAAAGTTTCGACCTCTTACGGGGTCCGAACCTGTGACCGTTGGCACCAAGTGCCGGGTACTTAACCGCTAGGCTACTGGAGCTCACTATTACATTATATGAATCGGGCACAGTGTTTTGCTCGATTGGATTGACAAATGGCGTTCCATCAAGTCGAATTAGAAGAAAATTCGAGCTACATCATTACGTTTGTGACACACAGAGGACGGTTCCCCTAAAAAAAGATTACTGTCCGGAATTACGTCTATACAACAATTGTGCCAGCATGTTTTACAACAGTTACTAGCTGATTGTGAGAATACACGAAACATAGCCGATGACTCGATTGTTTGGGAACCTACTCAGACAGAATTGTATGTACGAGTTGAACGTGTACTACAGCGTATCAGTGACAAAAGACTGCCATTAAATGAGATGAAATGTGAGCTTGGGATGAATGAACTTACCTTTATGGGACATTTGCTATCACAACATGGAATTGTTCCTACGGAGTCGCTAGTAAAAGCGATAATTGATCAACGAACACCAAAGAATCAAGCAGAAGTTCGCAGTTTTCTAGGGACTGTGACATTTTGAGTGCGACACCTGCCTGATTATATTGCAGTGGCTGAACCACGGAGAGAGCTAACATGACATTTCATGTGTAAAGTGATCTAATGTGCTGATTGTCTGGCATTATTTATTATTAGTTATGATAAATAGTTATTGAAACGGGATTCACACACACACACACACACACACACACACACACACACACACACACACACACACACACACACACACACACACACACACAAGAATTGTATAAATTTAAATATTACAACTTTAATATAATTACACTTTAATTATGTTAAAGCCAGAAGTTTTCAAAACCCTTCCGATAAGAGGACAAAGATATAATTATTTTAACACGTAATAAGATAAAATAAAATTAGATAATCATTTAATTAAAGTCGAATAGAAGAGTTAAATATTTCAGTAACGGAAGTGTTATTTATCGGCAATGATAAATATAAAAAAACGTATTATATAGATATATAAATTTCGAATGGGTATATACAGATAAGTAACATAGAATAACTGTTATACATGTATTGACAATCATCCATGCATAACTTTTAAACTTATTACAATACCTTTGCTTGTTTAGAATGTGACCTTACATCATATGGTCATGTGCATTTAACCCATTCACCCACTGAAACCTGCCAAAACATCAACATTATTGTATAATCGGATAGAGACATGATAGCTTATTAAGGGTTATTTACATGACACATCTTGTATGTTCGCTAATACATAAATGCTACAAATATGTTACATATCAGTCACTGGTATGAAATAATCATAGTTAAAAAAACATTTAATGATACGGATCGTTTTACCTTTTCATCCAGCATATTTCATAAAGTTGCACCTTCATATTTAGCATTATTTATGGTATTATACTCGAGTAGACTTAATTGTGACCTTTATGTGTTGTACAAATATCCTATCAGAGCAAACTTGGTGTAAAGTTATTAAGGATTTAGATTATTGATACATTTAAACACCTCTGAGACTATTATTATTATTATTATCATAACAACCTAAAAAACAACATATTTTCTTTTTCTATTAGATCAGTGTAGCTTGAAAGGAAATCGTTGCAAACGAACTTCAGTGCCATATTTTACATTTTGCCTATTATCTTCATATGTATAATTCCAAAGTGTTGGCAGAATATTTGTTAAAATATATATTGCGAGAGGATGAATAAATTAAATAACATAAACACATCCTTAAATAAGTGTTTTAGAGTCCTGAAAGAACATTTTGGGTTTTAAAGTTGTTTTTTGACATTTAATTTAGCATCAAAATGCACTCCTAATAGTTTTACATAACCTTGACATTCTTTATTTGTGACATTTACATGGCATATTGGCATGGGGAAATTGCAATGTCAAAGCATTACACCACACAGTGTTACTTCAGAAACGTGCAATTCGAACCACCAATACTGACCCATTTTTGAAGTTACAAATATTATGAATCTATCTGATCAATATATATTTCAATCAAGCTTATTTGTATCTTGACTTCATCACAAAATATCCACCCCACTCATTTGAGTAAATATCCAGATTTAACCATGACATTCCCAACTCGGGAGCACCTAGGCAATCAGATATCTTGTATCAAACCAGGTGCAAAACTAATTTTGCCAATAAATTGCCGCTGTATGGTATTCTCAAAATATAGAACAGATGGTTTCATACACTGCTTCATAATATGTCTAGTTAAAAATTCAAATAAGTTACGAAAGCAAATCTGTTTATTTCTTCTCAACGCCATATAAACTGTCCATTTGTTTTCCTCAGGTAAGTCAGGCTTGAGAAAAAATACATCTAGGAACTGCCTACCCTGTTATTTTCTTTAATTTGTTGTGTTTTTGGATCCTGTTAAACTTCTTAAGATTTATATAGTAATATATATATATATATATATATATATATATATATATTCTGTATTGCGTGTATGTTGGAAATGCAATTCTATTCTATTATATCTATCGATGATCAAGTCAAACTGACACAAATACCATCAGAGTATCAAAATGTCATAATTTCTAATTATTATTCAAAATACCTTATACACGTGATAGTCTCATTGTACACGTAATGATCCAGATAACAAGAAGTTATGATTATGTGTACGAATGTATATATTTACTATAATACTATATATGATCTTAAATGCGACTCATTTTCTTCTTTCATGGGGTTATCATAGCGAACGTGAAAGATTTATCACAGATATTTATAAAATCTCTGCGCATTATGATAAATAGTCGGTCGAGAAACGGCCAGGCTAAAGGTGCTTAGTATGTGGCTGTAATTTGTATGCCATAATTTCGATGTGAATATTTTGCTTATTTTTAAAATCATATTCGCAATAATAATAATAATAATAAGGTAATGATGGAAAGGGTAATAATTTCTTAACTTAAAGAGATCATTATATTTTTAGCGAGTGGGAACTTCCACAGCGCAGTTGTTGAAATACTTCACTGAACATTTCCAGGTTGTGAGTGCGAAAACGATTCGTATCTGCTTTTCAGGGATATTTAGCGCAAAGGTTCGCACCTCGACCATATATCTCCTATCTGATCATCACCGTGACCACTCGCTCACTCACTCACTAACTCAGTTATAATGTATAGAGAATAACTAATGAATAACACGTACAAGGGGTGTTTTTGTTTTTATTTGTATAATACAAACTTTCAGTGTATAATGTTTATTTACATCTAGTTTGATATCGATGGTTTTTGTTTTATAAAGTGTACTTAGTTATGTCTAAATGATTGGCAGAAAAAATGTAAAAGATACTTTTTTCTTAAAAAGGGATAACTTTCATAGATAACGTATTGCATTAATAATAACACAGTTACTGAAGATTAACGCAAATCAGACACTGAGCTACGGACAGAAAGCGGAATCACATTCAAAAAGTGCCATTTGACACCACAGCTCGCAGTAAACAATACGTGCTTGTGGTTAAGTGATAAGTTAATACATATACACAAGATACCTTTACACCGCACCTTACATTCAGCAGTGCTTTGCTGTGGTTCAAGTAAAATATATACCTGTAAATATGAGTTTGCCCAACCCCTGTATTAGATTCTTTTCGAGGATATTGGCGCTATAGAAATGTTTTAATTTTATTATTATTATTAATCCTTACACTTTTTAAGCTTAAATGTCGTGGATGCTGCAGTAGTTATTATCTTGGTTAAATAATAAATCACCAGTCATACTAACGTAAAAACAACTTAGCGTCTAGGATTTACCTAGCTCAGCAACTGTCAAATAGCTAACATCACTTTGAACTTTTGTAAATAACATTAAATTGGTTTGATTTTTGTATAATAGCCGCAGTAGAAAAGTCGATATTTGAGCGATGCGAATCCAACTAATAAATGGAATGAAAGTTAATTTTACAGTAAATATATATTTAGAAATAAGTGGCGCTTTACCGAAGAGAACAATAAATGCGCCATTGCTCATTATATAAAGTTTGCTTTCTTTGGTGACGTGTAATGTATATAAATAGATTACAAACTCGTCAGTATAGTTTGTTTCGTACTGTTATTGCAAACATTTGTTCAACATAGGGCTTTATTCCTCTTCTAAGTAATACATTAATAATATTGACGTAATGTTGTTTTCTGTTAGTTGGGTAGTTGATATGCTCTTGGTACAACATATTTCTATACGCTGCAATAATCCGGTATCCTAATTCCATGAAAGATGCAGTTAATTTGATGCGATATATTTCCTATTTATAACACGCTTGTCATATTTTATCACCAGATTCCTTTCAATGGCAAATAACGACATTATGATAACTTAATATTAACATTATTATAAGTTTTAATATTAAAGTAACATAATTTAGGTATGAAATATCGTTACGTTACCAGAGTTCATACGGTCTCCGCCGAAGAATAACAAAGTTCTACGATATTAACAAAATACCATATAACATTTAAGTACTGAACTAAAGTCAACAAAGATCTCCCCTAACGCCCCCCTTTTCGTAATCGACCAATATTAGCAGAGCACACAGTAAGCAAAATATTCAAATAAATATTATTCAATAAGCGTTGAAGTATTAAGGATTAAGAGACCGAAAGAAAAGAAAAAACCAGGATCTCAAAGAACACATTCATCCACCATAGTTCATAAAAGACTCAATAAGCAATGTAAATAGATCATGATACAACTAAAAATATGTTTATCCTGTATGTAATTGGATAGATTATATATACAATCTTCATTTTTTGGATGTTTGTATAACATCTGATGAAAATCGGTTAGTTAAAGAGAAAAATACCTTGGTCAATAAGTTATTTTTGTTTTAGGGTCTTTGAATACAGTGGTATATAAATAATTCACTGGATTAATACAGATAGAAAATTTAAATTATTTTAATTTAATGGGTGGTTCACGTGTATTAAAATATTTAGAAACATATATGGGATACTTTTCTGTTACTTCCAGGACTGCTTGCATCCCCTTGGTGTGATTTATATTAGTATACATGCTTTCAACGTCTAATGTTATAAGCAGGCAATTATAAGGCAAAGTTAAATTTGTTTATTCTACAAAATTGTCTTATTTTTAATAGAAGGGTGATACATAGCAAAATGTTTTAGTGGTTATTTATGAAAGATGATACAGTTTTTGATTCACTATTACAATCAGATTTGTTTACAACAGGTCTTGTGTGTGTGTGTGTATATATATATATATATATATATATATATATATATATATATATATATAACTGTATGTCCATTCTACTTTTATAATGAGAATGATGAACAGTTATTAATGAACGTTATGAATAGAGAACAAACTATATATATGAAACGCAGAACTATAACTTCAATTACTAGTGTTTTAGTATTACAATGTTTTATTGAAGTTATAGTTTATCATTTTATCAAAATGACTTGTTCCTAATATGTATGTTTCAAACTACTCTCAGAGAAAAGTTGTATTTCCGTTCTTGTAATTCTCGAGTCATCTCTTATGTACATCAACAACAATGGAACAATCTGACTTTATTCAAGTATGAACTACAAACAGGCCAGTCATTTTGTTATTAATTTGAGGCCACCCAAATTGTACAAGGTGACTCAATATTTAAGTGGGTGACTTATGGGACATATCAGCTTCATTAAATATATATATATATATATATATATGTGTGTGTGTGTGTGTGTGTGTGCTAAATATAGTATATGTACTTAATATTCTTAATATATACAAGTACGTAAAACAGGAACTAAAAATAATTAACATACCTTTTTACATCGTCCATGTATAGGTCCGATTTGTATTCAAGGTTAGTCTGCTCTTTTGCTTTGGATTTAAGTGACTGGGCTGTGAAATCACTTAATTCTTTATTTACAGTTTGAGAGCTTCGTGTTTTTTTTCAATATCATGTGTGCACAATTAAAGTGTTAATTAATAAAATAGTATGTGATCATGTAACATATAGTACTAGTATTGGCAATTCATTTCAACCATGCGCACACATGTAAACCATCACATGTGGACAACCAGAGAGCTTATGTTTATCTGAGAAATACCTCCGGTCGCTGGAGGCGCCACTTGTTCAAAATTCATCATGGCGCGGCAAGAGTAACGCCTCTCTATATTTAAGCTCTCTGATATAATTAACTGTGGACTGTTATGGATTGACAACATTACAAACTCGTACCCAAGAGCGTCGTATCTCATTCGTTTGGTGGCAGCTCTGTATATATGGATCACGTGGCTTAGGTAGTACCACTATAGGTGACACCCAAGGAGTCGGCGTATTTTGAGGATCTTCACATATGTCATCCTCATGTAGCTGCTTGTTTTTGATGCACATGTTCTACTGTATCATCAATATTCAGTTGTAGCTGGAAATCCTTCAGTTTTCCTAGTCCGTGGAATATTGAATCAAAACCATGTACAATTTTATTTGTCACATTTGATCTTGAATCTTCTATAGCATTGATGATTGAGATTAATTTCAGCCGCTTTGCAGTGTCATAAGACAGCAAAAAGCTTTTAGCGTCACTCACAACATAGAATTCATCATCAACATTTACTCCAGTCTTAGACGATGTAATTGTTGCACTGAATGTTCCTTTCAAGTCTAATGCTTTTGTGGATGCGTAAGGGAATAATTTCGTGTCTGATTTTGATAACTCACAAAATTCTTTAGAATGTTCACACAGTGTTTTATGAGTTTTCACATCGACAGTGTTTACACTAGTTCCACTGTCTATGAACATCATAACATCACCCCAGCTAGTTGAATGTTAATTGCAGGAATTTTCTCCTCACCTTTTCGTACTGCCAGTGAATAATCAGAACCACTATCACAATTACCTGCGACGTTACTGATATAAACTTTATTTGTTTGTTCTCGAGACTTCTTGTGCCACTTATCATGTTGTTTTGTTCTCGGAACTTTTCGCTTACAAAATTTCGAGTATTGTCCATACGATTCACATTTGTAACAACGACGATGTTTTGCTGGACAGTCATCTTCATATGGGTACTGATCACCACAGTTGAAACAAGTGCGCGTTCCATTAGAAAATCTATCAAATGATTTTTCAGACTGTTTTTTCAGCAAATATTTGCGTCTTGCACCTCCCTTGACACCAGTTTGTTTATGCACACGATTTGACGTTTCGGCTGTCATTCCACCATCTATTGCATGAGACTGAGAAAGCGCTAGCTCCATCGATTTACAATGATCTAGCAGTGTTTTCAAGTCCATAGGTTTTGACAAGTCCCTTTTTCTCAAGCTTTTGGACGTACAGCCATGAATCATTTGCGTTTTTACTTCATTTTCCACTGTGCCTTCTGTAACGTCACAATTAACAGACCATTGCTTTAATATTGTGCAAAACTGATCCAAATTCTCACCTTCTTTCTGACTTGCCTGTCTGAAAATGTATCTTCAAACTCACTGTTATATTTCGGCACAAAATAGTCATTCATTTTCGTTTTGACAGCACTGTAATCGTCTTCTTCGTTCTTCAAAGTTTCATAAATGTCATAGCACTCTGCACCGATATAGTGCAATAGCAAAGCTTTTTTTCTTTTCTTCTCTGGTTCCGTATCACGAACGTCCATGGCGGATAACAACACTTCAAAACGACTCAACCACTTCGTCCAACGTGGACCGGCATTATTTAAGTCATCACACTCAAACGTTGGAAATATTGGCAATGCACCTGCCATCGTGTACACACAGATAACGATTAACACCGATAGAGTTCGAATAACCTCGTCGCCAATGTGATGTTTGTAGATTGTCATCAAGTATATTATTAATAAATTGCAGATACAATCTTGACCATCTGGTTTATTCTCTAAACTGTTTCCGGTCCGTTACAATTCTAAATACCAACATTAAGTCCTCACCCATAAACAACGCCCCCAAATTATTAATGAGCGATAATAAGATAATTTGATGTCTCTAATTTACTGCCTCACCAAAAGGACTAATTTTAATAAATTTCGAATTTACAATAGATAGCATATTCGACGTAGAAAACGTTACCAGTTGATTGACCGGATGAAAAACTCCTACTGTAGTGCCACGGCCCGGATTCGAACCTCCGACCTCCCGCACAGCATGGCCATGAGTAAGAAAGTGCCACGCTCTTACCCACTATGTGATAGACACCGTTTTGGAAATTAAATATAACCCTTTCGATATATGTTTTGACCCGGAGCTAAAGTAGGGGGGGGGGGGGCGTGCATGGGTATTTATTTTCGTTTCATTTCAAATTGATGCCAAAGTTTCGTTTTTACTAATAATTTGAAGTAAAGGGTGTAGAACAATTTTGGTCCGAGTGTCAAGCACTCAGATTTTCAGCCATTATTATATCATATATAGTATTCGAGCGCACGAGTTAGCACACAGGGACGCACTTACGCACTCTTACATGTATACCCATCCATGCACACACACACACACACACAATATATATATATAATCTCACTCGACAGATTAATAGCTGATGCAGTTTTATTTTATTGAATTCTCACATTATCGCACAAAAAGAGAGCATTGTTGAAATTCACACTTAGACACAGGATTTACTGCAGGATACAGCGGTATATTGATAGCCATTGTAAATCCAAATATAAGATAATCTCAGTCTTAAGTAAAATGTCCCTACAATCTTTCCCTACTATGCACAAACAGATGGGAAGATGTGTGCATCAATTGGAAGATCCTTAGAGAGATAAGCAAAGAGAGAGAATGACAAAAACTAAATAAAAAACAAAACAGACGAACAGAGAATTATACAGCGAAAGATGTTAAAATACAGACACCAATAACAAGAGCCTAAAACGTACCCAAGCATACAATCAAATAAAGCTATCTCGCTCTTATATCTTAAGGGGCAAGCAAGAACATCACTGCTCACACAAGACTCTTCGTCTTTTTCATCACAAAGAAGAGGACAATTATTAAGGTTTCTTTTACCCGTCGGAGAAGTGAATTTGTGTATTAACTTGCACGCTGATGATGAAGTCAGAAATTCGCAGCCAATGTCTGCAAGTACATTAATCTCTCTACTATGGATACTATTAAGGCATTCGGCATCAGAATGTTTATACCATCAGTTAATATAAATAATACTAACAGCTTCATACCGCTCCCACAGCTAGCGATGTGAGACATATTAGTGGAGAATGAATACAAAGATATCTTCTGTTTGTCGTCTTTTCTGAGAAAACCATCGAAACGATATTAATTATATACAAATATACTTGACTTTAGAACTATTCAAAGACACAATGATTATGTACTGTTATGTACAATCATCCATTGTCTTAACATCTAGTTCCTTAACAATCAAATGTCGCTGCTCAAAACTATCTAATGGCAACGGAGAACCCGGATAACAATAGAGGATAATCGAACAGCGTCTGGCTTACTGCTAAATAAAAGAACTTATTAGGTGGCAGTGTGGTCAAAGGATGCACTTACATTTCCGGGAATATAGAAAGGTTATATGTTTATAGCAACATCATTATTGTCGTTGCTATCTTACGTAGATTATTTTAAGGACAATAGTATGCTGGTACATTTATCTTATTTCAAAGGCAACTAGATTAAATTGCAAATGTTTGTTGTCAAATGGGCCAACTACCTTCTGGCTAGGAGATAGAGACAGATAGAATGGGTGATTAAGTGTGGGTGAGCGATTGAATGAGTTATTGATTGAGTGAGTGATCGAATGAGTGTGGAAGTGATTGAGTAAGAGCGTGAGTCAGCGAGTCAGCGAGTGAGTGAGTGAGCGAACGAGTGAATGAGTTATTGATTGAGTGAGTGATCGAATGAGTGTGGAAGTGATTGAGTAAGAGCGTGAGTCAGCGAGTGAGTGAGTGAGTGAGTGAGTGAGTGAGAATGGGACAAAGCACTTATATAATTACATGAAACAAACATACCTACTGCTTTCTAAATGACGGAAACAAGCAAAACGAACTTCATCTTCTTGTCTGTTTTCTACTCAAATAGAGTATCCATACTTTAGGCATCATATTGATGTTTAAGAACAAAATGTCTATAAACAAATTTCCAAGGCTATATTTTGTTGGGTTCCTTTCCTTTAATTGATTTCTCCATTTATTCCAGTTATGGATTATGAAAGCTAATGGGTTTGCACACATTTCCAATAGTAGGGACAGAGATGCATTAACATATCCGCTAATTATAATTTATTGAGATGATCAATATTAATTTGTGTACCATACAATATTCACGAATAGCACGACATCTGGCGACAATCTGGAAAGGTAAGGTCGTGAGTGCCTATTGGCGCTGTTGATCATAAAGCAGAATGACACATCTGTACAGCAAGTCCATTCAGAAACTTGCTTACATTATGAGTTTGTGGATAAATGATTATAGATGATAAGTGGCTGAGTGTTCTGTTATGTATTAAAGTTTTCTCTTGTTTCCACCCCATTGCCCACAAGAATACTCAGCGGTAAAACCCAAATGTAGAACACAGCTGTTGTACCCAGGTGTAGTACCGACCTGTAGAACACCGTACTTATCTGAGACGGGTGAAGTTATTAGAGTTTTAATGCTAAATACGCGTATATAGTACAATAATTCCTTTCTTTTGTTAATCTATAGGCTGTTGTAAGTCCACGGGGGAGTTAAATGGGAATTGGGTTTGTAAATGTGAGAGAGAAAGGGGGAAGGACAGATATACACACAGACACATAGACGGACAAATATATATACACATACATACACACACACACACACACACACGCACACAATACTATTTATTCTATGATAACTATAACATGATACATCTCAATAAATAGGAACAGATTCACAAATCACTAAATCGATAACGTGAATTGCCACCTAAATAATGTTTTGATGTCTTATTTGGATACGTGAAAACTGTTACTTTTAGGCCAGTTCGAAACTTCACTATATTATTATTATTATTATTTTTATTATTATTATTAGCGTAAACCTGGGGTGCCTGCCAATTAATATTCCTTTTTGTAATAATGGGATAATAGTACTTTCCAGGAACACGTGAAATAAAACTATCTATTACTTATAAAAGAGGGTGGAATAATTTTGATAATAGGAATATAAAAACTCTTCATTGCATTAATTTCCAGTTGATGAACACCAAGTAGAGAGAGTTATTTTAATGATGTATGTTTATTTTATTAATTTATAAACTTTTGTAATTAAGAGGAATTAACAAAATTCTATGATAATTACCCATTCGATGAAATTCTAATATCGACGGTAGCACTCTCTCTCAGATTAGCATTTATGTTATCATATCCTGACCAGAGATAAATTACTGTTAAAAGCTCGAACTTCTTCCAAATACTGCGCCTTTTGAGAATGGAATATCACTGAAACGGTAATTATTTTGGAGCAAACCTATGACGGTAATTGAATTTTAATATGTAATGGAAAAAAGACTTATAATACACCTGGCTGAATAACAAACAACTGGTAATTTATTTATTCACATTACAGAAATACCTTTAACTATTTACTGTCCAATCGTTATTCTTTGCTCTTTTATAAATGATAAATCACCGTAAATCAGTAAATACTTCTTCTTTCCTATACTGCATATATTTAAGAAATAAATAAAGTATTTCATGACAATGAAACGAAAGACTAAAAGGTTAAATATCGCGAATTAAACCCCATTGTTATAGTCATCGTATTACATCGATAGGTTAGGTCGTTTGTACTTATCTCTTCACGGTAGTATGCAATAACTTCTTAAATGGTTGAAATTAATTAGTTATAAATGTTATCAGGTGGCGATTACTGGCAATAAATTAGTTATTTATGGGTCAGTTCCATGTTGTCAAAAAAGCATATGCGAGTTATCATAAAAGTTGTATTTATGTTTTCTATGTCTTATGCAAAGTTATTAACTTAGGTTGACGATTTTGTTTCATTTAGCCAACAATTCACTAATTAAGGTAAGTGAATAAATAGCTTTTGATAAAATTGGTGGAGACAAAATAGGATGTTTACTTCAGTGGACGATAGTATCATCTAGGAAAAGGGATACTATTTTGGTAAATGATATATATGAGCTTCGAGAGAGAATTAAATTACAGCTGAAACATCCAGCAATGATTCATCATTAAATGGAAATTTCCGAATAGTTGGTGATACAAATTCAAAATTAACCATGTTAATATTTATCAAGTCAAATTTATGATAACAAGCACTCATCCTAATTGCTACCAGTCCTCGTTTTGAGGAATGGGTGTACCTACTGTTAGTGTCGAGTATCTATAAGTGTACACAAAGTGGGAAATCAATCATACCAACAGAACCGAACAAAAGTTTAGTTCGTTACCTTGAAAGTTTGATTACAGATAGGATAATTCTAAATGCCAACACCAAGCTATAAATAACGATTATCTAGTTGAAGCTTGTTCACCCCCTCACCCGCACACTGATTCAATCATGCAATCATTCAGTCTTTCCTCCACTCAATCCCTTACTCTCCAATATCTGTTGTCACTATGTCTTTGAGGTTATTCCTGTTTGCATTATTTGATAACAAATCAGTAGGAACAGGTAATTAACATTTTTTATTTCGAAATGTTTTGCGCTTTTATTCGATCTCATAATCTTCGAGGAAAATGGATACCTTTCGGAAATATATTAAAATCTAGGTATCCGTAGGGAAACAATTACAGTGAACAGAGATACACTAAACTCACCTCTCTATGTCATTGCACCAAATGGATTCGTTTAGTTAGAAGTAAGTCAGTATTCGGTCTCCGTATAAATGGTGCTCGGTTGCCGATTTCGTTTTGAGCTGTGCCAGGTGCCTATCAAGACAACGGATGAGGAAGCACCAACAATCAGTGATGGGGTTAACCGTTCGTAATCTTTCGTGCTATTAGCGCATTTCTAAAGTCCTAGAAAAGACAACAGAACCAAAGCCAAAACGGCATTAACGTTAACAATGGTTCTCCATTTAGTTGTCTCTCCAGTCAGCTGGGAAGCTTTCACTCTGACTTTATCCTTAGATCGTGAGTCATTCGACGATTGGGTTCCACAAACGATGGAAAAACAATGTTTTTGTAATGAACGCCGCCATCTTTGGATGTGGTTCTTTGATAGGTCTTCTGCGCTTGTATCGCGGGTATGTTTGGCTGTGGAGTTGGACAAATGAGAGCATGATACCAGGGATTAAGGTATGTGTATCCGAGATGAGTATGAATACTCGACTAACTAAGTATTTCGAACCTTCTGTATTACGATATTCATTTATCAAACTGTTAATAAATGGATATTGACAATATACAATATTTGTTCGTCCAGATAATTAAGAATGACAGACATAAACCCCTTAATATAAACACCTTATATATATATATATATATATATATATATATATATATATATATATATATATATATATAAATCCTTACTTTGCTCATTTCTAGACCAAGCTTCCACACCAGTTAATGGCATATCCCCATCAGCAGCTATGTCAATATCGCAACTTGAAATTTTCCTGGTCCACCATGTAACATTGTTCAACTAATAAATAAATAAATACATAAATAAATGATATAATAAACCAGCCTCAGGTCACCTAAAAACAACCAACATGAAACATATGTTCTTACTTGGTTCACATCCTGCGGCTTGGTAACCATGGATACGACGATGACGACGATAAAAGTAAACATGATGTTTATCTGAGTGAAGTAGGTATAATGTAGATCGGCCAAGATGGCGGGTCTGCTGTCTGGTTGGCCACATTCTGGATCATGGTATGCAAAATCCAGAATCATCCGGATCAGTCCGCACGTGTGTCCGGCGATCAGACCGAGTACGGCACCCTGATAATAATCAACATAGGAAAATATAAATATGTTTATACATCCGCACATTTTTACATATATATATATATATATATATATATATATATATATATATATATATATATATATATATATATATAATCAACTTCCCCTTAACCGACTACGTCCGTTTATCAAGTTAATTAATTATTATGGCTACCATTCATTCGTCCAAAGAAACCAAAGACCAAACCCAATTACCAAATCCATATGACATAAACAATTGTATCCTATAACTGTTCAATCAAATATTTAATTGTTCTCCATAGAGATATGCTTCTTTGTCGTCAGGATATTGGACGATTGGTCTGATAACTGACCATCAGTAAACATAAATAATTTACCAAACGATAATGAGATAAGCACGGTATAAGCAATCAATGCGTATGGATTGCTCTCCATGTGGTGTTCGAACTCAGATTTGCTAAAACCTATCCTGCATCTGGGTGCTAATAATGTATAGCGACGAGCGAGATACTCTTTATTCTGCTCATAGCAACTTTCCGCTAGAGCGACAAAGAGACAGTGTGAAAAACGAAACGTCAGATGAAGAGAGAAACAAAAGGGAGAGCTAGGTGATTGCATAAACTAAGTATCCGAAGGCGGCATAAAATAAGTAAATATAATCGATTCTTAATGCGCTGCTAAGCAATCTCATGTATTTAGACACAGCGAGCTAACTAACACAACTAGCTAACATGATTAGCTAACTATAATGTTATAGTGTATATAATGTTTAATATGCATACATCCACAAACGAAAATGTAAAAAATATGTAGTTTGTGTTACATTATATTTAAACTGTGGATATAGGTAACCTTTTTCTTCGACAGTCCTCTCACATATATATATAGACATACACAGAAATATTCCGAACACACACAGATACACACACACACACACACACACACACACAAAACACACACACACACACACATATATATATATATATATATATATATATATAAAGAGTTAGATAGATAGAGATAGATAGATAGATAGATAGATATAACGAGAGATAGGCTCTCTCTCTCTCTCTCTCTCTCTCTCTCTCTCTGTATGTGTATGTATGTATGTGTGTGTGTGTGTGTGTGTGTGTGTGTGTGTGTGTGTGTGTGTGTGTGTGTGTGTGTGAACGAGAGAGAGAGAGAGATAGAGAGAGAGACATGTGCGAGTGCAGTTGTTCGATCAATGTTTATTCAACGTTTTATCCACATAAAAACGTAAACGAAATATTAATTACCTTTTCGTTCATTCGCTTCCAGAATATTGCCAACAAAAATATGACACCAATCGGAGCGCCGAGATATCCCTGTACCGTCTGGATATAAACAAACAGTTGTCCACCAGAGGATGACTGAACCAACGGAACCCAAAGTATTGACACCACACACAAAGTCAGGATACAGAGTCTATAATAATGAGAGGACAACTCCTGCTATCATATACATAGGTATATGTTAATATTCAGGACTAAATTAACTGAAATTATAAAGATTTTATCGCAGAACATTTAAGAAAAAGATCAGACCTCAGATTTGAAGTGTCAGAATATGCCATTTTCGCATATTTAGTTAACGACTGGTTTGTGTCAAATGACACATTGGTAGCCCGTTATGACAAATGGTTGAACTGTTAACTCCTAACATACATGATACCATTTTAAAGTAAAGATTCATCCCTATCTGCCGATGAAATATGCGTCTATTAACAACTAAAACTGCAATAACGCGATATTACTAATTAATGAAAGACAATTCGTGATAATAAATGTATCATCCAAACATTGAAGATCTTCAATAGTAGAACCCATCAGACAAATAACAAATTCTTCTCTGTTAATTCGTCTCTCTGTTGATTCTGGCACCATCGATATAGACCGACCCGTCTCTATGGCATAGTGGGTAAGAGCACAGGACTATCTTACTCATGGTCATTATGTGATGGGGGTTGGAGGTTCGAATCCTTCCTGTGACACTATGATAAAGAGAGTTTTTCATCCAACCAGGCAACTGGCAAGGTTCTCACCACCGAATATAACTGCCATTTCGGCCATTATTATTATTATTATTATTACCATTTGATGTGGCAGACTAATTTAAAGCTGAACTATTTTGGTCAAATATCGATTTAATCTGCATTCATTTCATCCACAGACATAAAAGAAGATATTAATTCACGGAAATTTGTTTAAGATGAATTTCTTCAATTATCTAAAAATTTCATTGAACTGGCATAAATAATTTTTTTAAATTGGCACTTTATCTTTGCGTATCTTTGTGTGAAAACGTGTGTGGGGGGGGGGGCGTGCGTGTGTGTTCGTGTGTGAGAGACGGGTGGGGAGTGTTAAACAATATAGTATTCAGTATTATTTCTTGTAATCAAGCCGACCTATTACATAACAAACATTTAATTATAAACTATAATTGACTTATGTCCAATCCAATAGGATAGCGCAGTTAGTTAGAGCGTAGGACTCGTGGCCGAAGGGTCGCGGGTTCGAGGCTCCGTGAGCTGCAATGCCGTCACGTGGCGACTGGTTCACTCGTCCATAAAAGTGAGAACCCGACAGGACTCGATGGCTATGTGTTTGGGTAACGATTTGCGCCTATGATGGCAGCATGCGTTGTATACTCCCTTGGTAGTTGAGATCTTGTTGGGTGGGAACAGGTCTGAAGTCAGGGATAATAATATTGTACAGCGCCTCATAACAGGGTTACCTGGTTCTGGGGCTATAAGATGTTTTACATTATTTACTAACTGTACTAAGATACCAGAGAATATCTTAACTACCAGTATTCATTTTATTTTATTATTATTTTATTAGTAGTAGTGTAATTATTATTATTATTAGTGTTATTATTATTATTAGTCTTATTATTATTATTACTGGTATACCAAGTATAAATAAGTAACATCTTAAGTTTATAATGGGAATGTCTTTTTTATTTAAAATTTATTATTATTATTGTTATTATTATTATTATTAATATTTTTATGTTTTATTATTATTATTTTTGTTATTGTTATTATTTAAGGTCTATTTGATATGCAAGGGAACGGGGTCGGAATAGGAGCCAGCTTGCCCAAATCTATTGTTAACGAATGACCTGATTATACAACGTTTCTGTCTCGTTTAGTTCGACATTAACAAAATAAATTAAAACTGGACGACCGGATTAGGGAAGAGAGGCTTCACGTACACAGTTGGATAAACCAGTTCTATAAGAGCCTACCAGCAACCACCATCACCGAACCCAGATGTCAATTAGGCTGAAACATACCGACCACAATCACCTATCCGCGGTAAAGACAAATACATAGAATACCGGCTTTACCTTAACACGGTAGGATGTCTCTTACCTGCCAACGATGAGCAACTCTCGTTCGCTGGAGCTAGATCGGGCTTTACGCCATATGTCCATTGTAAACAGTGTACCGGCGCTGTTAAATATTGACGTCAATGAACTGACTATGGCTGATATCATAACGGCAACTAGAAGTCCTCGTACTCCTGGAGAGAGAAGTACGGTATGACGTACGTGGTTTAAGGATATGGATTATAATGTGGCGGAGAACAGCGAGATAACATTCATCATCATCATCACACACACACACACACACACACACACACACACACACACACACAGGGGGCACCTATATGGCCTAACTGGTAGCGCAGTTGACCACGGATCTATACAACTTGGGTTCAAACAAGGGCCGGGCTCTATCAGAAGGGTGTTTCGTCTTTCACTTCACCTCATTCCCTTTGGAGGTCACTCGGCTCATTTAGCCTACCTTGTGCAAAAAAGTGTCAGTAAAACAGCAACATTTACATTTGTTTTCACACACACACACGCCCGCGCACACACAAACGCATCATGTCTATGGGTATACGATGTGCCATGATCTTGCATCAATTAATTGGAAATTGCTACCACGGAATTCCTTCAAAAATCAGCTCGTGTCAAAGCACTCTCTACTATATCATACTCTGAATATTCAGCGACATCAAACTGATTATCCTATCTATAAGTATTTTACCCATCTTCTTGATGGTGTCTTCTGATAGGCTTACGTTGAGTGTTTGTGTCATATTTTATGTGAAACCATGTTTAAGTAATTTTATGGTATCAATGCTTTTATGGTAAATGTTCTACTTGTCATTGAGTAAAAGTGGGAATTAATGTATTTATTAATAGAACATTCTATCTTTAAACAACTATCCGTTTATTAATTTATTCTAATTCAAACGTATCGTTATATCGAGATAACGCCAATTGGCTAAAGATATAGGAAGCACGGTGTGTGTGCGTGTGCATGCAGGTGTATATCAGTGCGTATTTGTGTGTGTGTATGTGTGTAGATCAGTGCGTATTTGTGTGTGTGTGTGTGTGTGTGTGTTGGTGTGTATTAGGATGCGTCTTGTTTAGGATGTGCGGATAATCCTTTTCAGAGAGAGAGAGAGAGAGAGAGAGAGTGGATATCATATAAATATCATAGTATGACAATTCTTTATGCTAGAAGTATCTACCTACCTGTTGGCATTAATCTCATCACTAACTTAGGATAAGCCACGTTAGAACAACCAGCAGGATTGTTACAGACTTTCTGGCATTCGTCAGGATCCACGCAACCAACTTCATCTGAAATATAAAAAAAATAGTATTGAAGGCGTCGTGGATATTTTAAACTCATCCCACCTACCTTAATATCCCCACCCCAAACCCCATAATAAAACTGGAAAAATATATATATATATATATATATATATATATATATATATATATATATATATATATATATATAGAAGAATACAATCAATATACATAGCCATCAAAAACAAGAGAAATATCTTTGAGCTTATTTACAAAACAAACCCGTATATACTGACCTGGATATAGCACTCGACTAATCATACCCGGGAATATCATAAGGAATAAAGGAAGTATCTTTAGATACCCGGCCAATATAGCGCCACCTTTAGCATGTGACAACGTTCTGGCAGCTAGCATCCTCTGCACAATCACCTGAGAATCGTATATGTTAGGAAGAAATTTAATACTAATTGTAATACTAAATAACCGTTGGATGCTTAAGGCAAGTAAGTTATGTGTCCCGTGATAAAGCCCTTATATTTGTAGACACTAAGAGGCTAATCAGGCGGATCAAAGATTTGTCATTTCATCAATAAGAATTATTATTACTTGATGGATCAATCAATCAATATAGCTAATAACAAGAAATAGTTCAATTAAATTAAGCTAGATAACATTTGTAGCTTTGAGTGTAGGTAACTTACTTCTGGTCGTTTAATAATTATTCGGGGCTTGCTTGCTTTGTTTTTCGGGCAGAATCCCCAGGCTATCGCTTATTCAGCACAGCCTCTATGTTGGAGTGGTTGAGGAAACTCCTCTCCCACCAAGATGGAGCCGAAATACAGAATGTTTTACGTCCTCAGGGGGTCTTTAACGTCGCCCTTTATTTTAAATAATTCAGTGGGGGCGGCAGCACCATTTAACGTGGTCAGTCACCCACGATGTTGTGAGCCGAGAAATTAATCTCTGGAAAAGTATTCGTGGCAACTAGCCCAGTTGATATAGAGGTCAATGGATAAAACATGTAAGTGTGTACAGTTGGTAAATGCGCTGTAATGACAAGCGGAGAGCATTGCATGTTTAAATAGATTATAAATAAACAGAATTGCAAGTATAACGAGTTCCTAAGACTTCTTGGTTTCTTCAATATACCATAAGTAAATATTCACTGATGTGTTATACCGATATTAATCCCTTTTTCATTTAAATTCCTAAAAGGGTTCCGAAAGAACCTTTTTGAATTCGGAGGTTTCATAGAATGAAATATCAGCATCGTTCAGTTAGCACGGGGGGGGGGGGGGTGAAAATGGCTTATCTACAAAATATTGTCGTTTCAACTGTCACACGATTCCCATTATTATCGTGATTTGATTTGTTTACGAAATTTAATAACAAACAAATATTATCCAACTCTGTCATTACAGCATATATACAATAAAAATAAATAGCTCTAAATTTTGTATTTAATATTTGTGACAGCGCCGTTTATATTTTGAAATATAGGCGTCCATTTTAAGGTGAGTGTGTGTGGGGGGGGTCCCCATCTATTTTATCAGAGTAAACAAACCAACATATGAACACAAGATCGAATATGTGCGACAATCTGCATATATATATATATATATATATATATAATGTATACATTGATTACTTCCATTATACATACAATAGTCCTAATTGCACTTTGTTGATATGTTTACCCTATTTCAATTATTTCATTCCCTAAATGAGCAAACAATAGAGTATCACGTGTTTTGCTGATGTCATCAACACCTAATTTTTCTAGTTGTTGGTATGCGGAGCGAAGTGGTGCTGAACTAGCCAAACCAAACGTATGATATTTCAGACCATAGATACATTTCGCGGTATTAAAAAGCGAGTGTCAAATATTCAACTCTTTGGCTAAACTGACGAGATGATACTAAACATTTCCTTTTCACCGCAGTTTTCGTCCTATTCTCAAATTATTAGGTCAGTCTAGGCGCCTCCGCGCTCTAACTGGTAACGCGTTGGATCGCAAATCACTACTATACGAGTTCGAATCGCGGCGTGGGCATAACTGAAGGGTGTTTCATATTCGGCCCATTTAGCCTACCATGTGCACAAAAGTGACCGTAAAACATCAATCATCATCATCTTATTAGATTAGTCGGTATATTTCTTCGCTGAACGCGCGTTGTTGGTGTTCCTTACCTGGTCGGCACACCAGTACCACAGACAGCCAATGCTCGCCTGTAGGAAGAGTCCTGGCCACGGATGGTCAGCATGAAGCGGATCCCGAAATAAATGGAAGGCGTCCTTATCTGGCAGACCGCATGTTGTGTTGTTGGCTCTGATTCGTGGAATGGCCGTGAAGTATTTCTCCTGGAGCGCCTCAAATCCTCCGACTTCTATAAAACCTACGTAAATATCCATGGGTTCAATAATAAATGGTTACATTTTCATTGACTTGGTTCTGCAGCGATGTAATCATTTGTCTATGGGCGGGGGGGGGGTTGTGTTGAACTAGTTTGACTGTTATTGTACACTGTGTTCTTTTCACAGTGTATTCTTTAAAGTATAACAACCAGAATAAGTTGTATATTAAAGCACACTATATTAAAGACGATGTAACCTACTTATTATTGAAAGGACAATAGCTCCAAGTGTCATGATCACTGTCTGTAGTGTATCTGTATAAATGACTGCTGCGAGGCCACCTTTTGGAATATAATAACAACATAGAACAATGGCTAGTGTATTACATATGGTAACGACGCTGATTAGTGCATTATATGTGACAACGATAATTATTACTAGATTATATTAGACAACGATAGCAGTTAGTACAGTATATATAACAACGATAACGATTAGCGCATTTTATATGATAACGGTAATGGTTAGTGCAGTATATGTGACAACGATACTGGTTAGTGCAGTATATATGAGAACCATAGTGTGATTACTGTCTAAATGATTATGATACAAGTTCGTATCATATGAAATAATGCATTTACAGTTTATACGTTTGACCTTATACACAGGGATTAAGTTATACCATTATAATTTAACCTTTATAATGTCAACACTACCAATACAAATACACGACAACAATACTAACAACAATAATAATAAACATTTATTCTAGTAATAACTGTTGCGATTATTCCTGTATTGTATTGCTTTCCTAATGAGATAGTATTCTTACCTAGGGCCGTATAAATACAGGTGACAACAAGTAGAACACCTATGGATAGGTACATGTTCCAGCCAAGAGATAGTTGGATAAAAAGAGCCCCAGCATAAATGCTTACCTAAAGAACAAACATCGTAATATACATGTAATAAAATTATGTTTTAGTCTTGTTATTGTGCTTCAAAAACACTAACAGTCGTACCATTTTAATATAAGGTCAAGGTCTTAGAAAAGACTGTTCAAAGCAGTTGAAAATGAACAATCATTGATTGTCTGTAGATATCTCTGTGATAAGGAACATTAAAACTACCACCTACTGCTATTTTGGTGACGACGTATAATAGAAGTGACAAACAGCTGGTATAAATACGTAAGATGTTCCCACCAAATCGTCTCTCTAAATATTCAGGTAATGTGTAGACCTGCAGAAAGTTTGATACCATATTTCAAAGACACAGTATATATATATATATATATATATATATATATATATATATATAATCGCATTAAAATCTACACTAATAGGAATTATGTCTTAAAACATCATCAACTCTTTCAATTTAATATTTATCCTTGTAATAACTAACACGACTTTTATATAACATATCATCAATATTTGTTTAATGGAACAATTTAAATATCTTCAATGAGTTTCTTATGCAGAACTTAATTAAATATTACTGATTTTTCACGTAAAATCATGAGATTAGTGGCCTACAATCTATTTATGATAAAACATAGCTATACAATGATATTCTTACCCCGGCTGATATATAGACTGGCAAAAATAACCAAGCGAGACCCATGACGAGAGGCATAGACTGAAAAAACACAACCACTATTTATAAACTATCATTTTACAATTAAGGAGACTGTCTGTAAATTCTTTAAGCATTATTCTTATAGATATCGATATTTCGTACCATTTAAACACAGAAAAGAACTTTTGCAACTTTCTTTTCCCCGTTTATTCCAAATTAATTAGTGTTGGCAGTAATCACCCTCAGCTGCCCAAGTGGTCTTTTTAAAATTCAATGTTATCCAAAAGAAAATTATAATTATATCAAATTATATCACCCACTAAATAATAGCTATATTATTTAAACTCATGCACCAATAATTGTATATAACACACACACACACACACACACACACACACATATATATATATATATATATATATATATATATATGTAAACTGCAAAACAAAATGGACAAACGAACATGAAATGATGTTTTACTCAGAAGAAAAAAATTAAAAAACTCAAGTTGAAGCTGATCATCCTAAATGAACAAACAATTGTCTGTTTACTGACCAACCATTCGTAGACGACGACGGCAATCCCTGATGATGCTCCAGTTCCGGCTAATCCTATGAAATGCTCACTACCGATATTGCTAGCAAACAGTGAGGCACCAACCTGTAAACATTATTGTTCTTGGTCAGTGTTTACGAAGTCATGATCTTAATGACATGTCATAACCCTAAACGCGCGCGGGTTTACCATGCGTTCATTGGGGGGGGGGGCTTGTCATTTAGTGACAAGTGCAATTTGTAAGCCGTGATAAATTATTAATTCAGTCATTCTCTCACCCAAATAAGTAATGCGCCCATTTCAACGTATCAAATAAGGGTTGGTCGTTTGACACGCAATGCACTGTTTTTATAACGAACCGTGTAGCTATGTTGCTGACAATGACTTTATACTTATTATTATATAGATGTTGTCTTGTATTACTCAGCTTGGGTATCTATGAAGAATACCCCTTCTTTGCATTTCGACGTTTGGGCGCAAATAAATTGTAGCGAGTTTTCTAATTTTGTTGGATTTGATTACCCATGTGTGATGATGATATGGTCGTTCCTATGGTGCAACAGCTATACTGCACTCCAGACCAGCAATTAAGATGGGACCCCGAGTCCATTTTATCTGATAATGCCAGATGGGATTGTGTTACCAGCGGAGGTGAAAGAAAACAAAAACATACCCTCAATGATTAACTCTAATACCCACACATTCACTCACTCGCTCATTCATTCAGCCTCTCACTCACTTGTTAACTCTCCCATCCACATATTCAGCCATTCACTCATTATATTTGATTAGTAGAAGATAAATATCATTTTTCGGTTAATTAAAACGATATTGTATTTACCGGAAACCAACTCATGTCTCTTCCTGCCAAGAAGTATCCATTAAGACTTCCTCGGTTTGGTCTGAACATGGACTAAGAAAATGCACATACTATTTAAAATACACAATATAGCGTTTATTGATAGAGATGCCATGCCAACGTATAATGACAGAGTTATTATATATATATATATATATATATATATATATACAAATGCATATATAATAGGTAGAAATTAAGGCAATTTAATTGATAGGTATAATTAAAATGAGCAAATATCATCAGCAGGTATTTTTCCGTTAATAGTTTAAGTCACAAATCCATATCAACGAGAAATAACGAATATAAACAAATTCACTGACCCATAACCCCACAGCCAGTACAAACAAGAAGTAGACTACAACAACCAATATATCCGTCCATTGATTTAAATGTCCTCTCTCCGACATCATTTATATCCTAGTCGAGAAATGAAGTAATAAAATGATAAGTATTATTTTCAGCTACTAACATTATTTTATTATTGTCATTCTAACTGCTTTTGGTCCTACTATTGTTACCGCTAGTTTTGTTGTTAGTGATTGATTGATGATTGACGTTACGGCCACTTTTGGGCACATGGTAGGCTAATTGGGTCGGCTAATATTATTAATACTACTACTGCTACCACCATTAATAACAACAGTTCCACTACTGCACCAAAGAAAAAATATATTCCTGGCACGGTCTTCGTACACAAAGTTTATTTTCAGAAGAAGAGAATAAACTCTCAAAGCAGATTTTTTTCTGAGTCAAATGTTCCTCTCAAGTGGACATTGAAACACACCGACAAGTTACACAATTACGCCGTAATTAAGGACGAGCGTATAGTTCATACAGTAATCGTTCTAGAATGCAGTAGTATGTATTGTTAAAATAGAAACACGATATTCAGTTCAGTTAACACGCAGGAGTTTTAAAAATTAACCCACCAGAAACGTCCACTCCTGGAATGATGTTTACCGAGTCTCCTTAATTTCGTTGTTCTTGTCCGTTCTGCCGACAAAACCAAAACAACCAAACTGACCTTCCTTTGACCTTTCGTTTTGTGTCATCACAGATTGCTGTGTACAAACTGGATAGCCAATGTGTAATTAATTCATCAGATCATCTGTGTGTGTGTGTGTGTGTTATACGATATACAGAGCACGGGTCAACAACCATCAGTTAAAGCTGTAGCTTTTAAAGTATTAACATAAACATTGAACAACCAAAAATATTAAAC
The DNA here is from genome assembly GCA_025642065.1 of Paralvinella palmiformis. Taxonomy (NCBI): domain Eukaryota; kingdom Metazoa; phylum Annelida; class Polychaeta; order Terebellida; family Alvinellidae; genus Paralvinella; species Paralvinella palmiformis. The sequence goes on along the minus strand of JAODUP010000314.1, from coordinate 150,662 downwards.
CCCTTTGAACATTACTCTGTTACGTACGTTAGTACTTAACTCAGACTAATAATATATCAAATAAGATAACACCCTTCATTTGGAAGCAGACGCTACTATTTCGAATACGTTTGCTTTGATTAATTTAAGTCCATTGTATCAATGGTCTTTTATAGAACCGTGTAGAGAGAATAATACCGAATGGTTATTCGCTTTATAGGCTAGAGTAGACCCCCTGTATGTAGAAATTGGTGGTAGTGTATTTACACAGGTGAGTAGTTACTAGGCTGTTATTTTGGACAATCAGGTGTTATTTTGGACAATGGGATAGATATTTATGTGTGATGGATAAGAGGGCTGGAGTGAATTATGGTGGGGATGAATAGCACACGTTTCATCCCTATGCTCTTTTATAAAGGGGGATTCTGTCAGGCTCTACACCGTCGGTGGTTGCGGAGGGTATCTGTATTTGATTAATATATATGTAATGCCAGTAGGTGAAGCAACACATATCATTGTGCTCATCTCTTTTTTATTAATATTTCAATAACAAACATGTTTGAAAATACACGATATAAGCTCAATTAACTCTCACTTTGAAGGAGTAAAACACGAATACACACCCAAACACAAAATAGATTTAGATTTTTTACAAGAATTTATTAAATTAGCTGAAACCATCCAGTGGGTTGGTCATGGTGTAGTTGCGCAAGTTTCCACAAACAACTCTCTCAGTGTCACTTACTGACGTAGTTCAACTGTTGAATATTCGGGTACCAGGTACATCAGCATGTCACAAGGCTGCACATCACAAATGTCTAGGTCATACATAGGCTACCCTCGGTAATTAGTTTTGCTTTGATTTCAACATGGCATAAATCGTCGGAAACTCCAAGTCTTTTCTAAATGAGAGCTATCAGAAAGAGCACCTCCAAATGAAATGGACAACTAAGGTTTCCATTTACGAAGATGAAAAGTGTGGAGTTTATAGTCACATTTATAGTCACTAGCTGGTACAGGCACATTGTGATGAGAAAATCAGTATACATAATATCACATGACTGACATGAACTGATCCCAATGATGTTTTGTTATTTACGATATTAACTCAGCCATCACATGCAATGAGGAGAAAAAAACAGAAAACTTAACTTAACTGGCAACAAGGAGACCCAAATATATTGACAGACAGATTGTACGCACCATTAAAAGAACTGCCAAAAGCATTCCCTTTCTGATAAATCCAATGTTTAGAAAACAGTGGCAAGTAATTACCAACTTTTTCTTGTTGATAGTTATGATTTTATTTCAAATAGCCCAACACACGGTGACAAGTAATTACAAAATTTCCATTAGATTATTAAATACACTATAGACTATATATATATATGGCTAATAGTAATAACCCATTTACACAACTCTCCTTGACAGGTAAGACCATACAGCATATAATATATTTAATACTAATCTCTAAACTATGTATCCACATGCAGAAAATGTATTAGTCATTAAAATGATTCAGTTCGTAATCAATGCCGAATAGAAAATGCAATGTATAGATTCACAAATACTATCAACACAGTTTTCTTTAAATTGGATCAATAACATTGTAAGACAATTATTTCTAAGATATGTGGTCTCTTTATTATTTATTCATCATCATCCGTGAAAGAAATGGTGGGTGGCCATGATACCTTCCAGGAATCTTCATACGGATGAGCAAAGGATAAACTATTTGTTAAGACCTTATCTTCTGATATACGTCTATAAGAATATTTCACACCAATGTTTGTAGACTGCCTTGAGATATAAATGACTGGTGCAACGAAATAAAACAAAACAATACTGATCAATTTAGTGCTGAATAACCATTTTAGTGAACACTCACTGACTTACTATTTTGTTATCACATACAGACATATGTTGTAAGTGTTGTAAGAAAGTCATCAAATATGATAAATCGCCAAGACTATGAAAGGTTTGTGGACTGTGGTCAAAAGAGTATCACCACCAACCCATACATATTCAGTATAGTTTACACCAGAAAGCAGACCCATTAAAACAAATAACAATCATACTAGTAAAGTGACCCTGTCAAGTACCTGTCTAATATCAGTGAGGAGATCCTCCTCACTAATTCTGTGTTCTATTGCATCGTTCTGTAATTTGGCCTCACGAGCAAAGAGAAATGCATGCATGCCAATACTCTTCGCTGGAATATAATCATTCTTAATATCATCACCAACATGTGCTGCTTCAGCTGGCTTAACCGAGACTTGGTTTAAAGCAGCCCAGAATATACGCGGATCGGGCTTCTGCGCTTGTGAAGAAATAACCGTGACACAAGAATCGAAATAACTCAACAAGTTCTGTTTTTGCAAAGTAATCTCCAGTCTTTCATCAAAATTTGACACAGCTGCTAGGAGAAATCCACAGTTCTTTAGCTGCTCCAGGACAGCGGCTGTATGAGGGAGAACCTCCCAGTTGGCCCCCTCTGAGAACCTCTCCCAGAGAGAATTGGTAACCTTGGATAATATCTTCAGATCGGTCGGACAGCCTGTAGCAGCGAAAACACGCAGCACAAAGATGTTCCACCATTGCTTTGTATTCATTTCGTGGTGTATGCCATACTGTGGATAGTCTGCTTTCATCTGGATATAAAGTGGATGATACACAGAGGCAATCTTTTCAGGATCAACAAACAGACCATGTTGTCTGGCAACATCAGTGTACTGTAAAGCTGGTGATCCAATTACTCTCAGCACAGTGTTAACTATGTCAAAGGTCACCAAACGACACTTTATCATCTATAGGGAATAAAAATGAAACTTCGTCAACAGCAGTGACAAAATTAAGATGCCTGTTAAATTATTTATTGTTTCATTTATTTTTAATAACACTGTAAAATACCTGGAATTCTTATCACAGGAAAATATAATAATGCACTCATACCAAATAGGTATTTCCATAAATGAGAAGATAACACAACAAACCCACCTTTACTTAGTGTTTCCCCAGCTGTCTCGAGTTAAAGCATTGTTTCCTATAGAGCCAGACAGCATCAATGCCACTACCAATCGTCTTCACTGGCTTTATTCCTGGTAGAGGAAATCGACAAGCAATCACCTGACCTTCTTCACAGAGTTCGTGTTTCAGCTTGTCAGCCAACTGCTGCATCATACAGTCGACACCAAACACAACAACATAGTCATACTTAGACAGGTCGGTGGTCCACAGATCACTTCTGTAGAATGACGTTCTGCTGTGTGTACCGTGTCGGATGCTGGAGAGACGCGAGTACAGCACTAACCAAGGATTGAGCTCCACACCATCACACCGTAGCCCTGACTTTGCTGCTTCTATCACAATCCTGCCATCCCCACTTCCAAGGTCAATTAAGCGACCTCCCTTGTCTTGGATGAGACATAAGACGTTCTTCACTTGGTTCAACGTAGCTGGTACATATGGTAGGCAGATCTTCCTAACTGCTGGTAGTAGAAATGGAGTAGTGACAGCAAACACCAAGCCAAATGTTGTACCCGCAATGGTTAACAGAATCTTGCCTGTTCTTGTTAACTGCGGTTTTTGTTTTCCCTTGTTGAATTCGCTCTGGAGAGAATCGCATTCAGAACAACCAGTAGGTGAAAATGCATCAGAATTTCCATTCATCATACTAATGACTCACTTCAAAGGCTGAAATAACGATCAAATAAAAGAGATTTAACGACTATATAATAAGATCGGTATGTATCACAGGCAAGACATCAAAGTTAGAAATTAATGGCTTAATATTAATACTTAATCAGACTGCATCAGCTGTAGGTCAATCTCCATACACAGGATGAAGCCAAACGGAGTGTGAGAAATAAAGATGCTATTAAAGCCCCCAATACAAATTTAAATGTATAAATGAGTATTCTAAGACTCTGTTAGCAATAATCTTCAACAATCCACAATACTGCCTGAAAGTTTCAAGAATTATTTAGGTTTCAAGCTGAAACCTAAATACATGCAAATATATTCACAAATAAGCATATTTTTAAATTCCAGTCTTTCAATATTATTCACTCAGTGATTAGAGACATGGAAATAATAACTACATATAATGTCATTAATTATATAATGGTGTTGTTGGAGACTAGAGCCTTGTGCCGGCTGATTTTTCTGACTTGCAACTGCCCCACTCCATATTAAAGGAGACCTGACCACTACAAGATATCTTCGTTGAGAATGCGGGCCTGAAATTTACATCCAGCAGGCACCAAAAATTATGCTTGGGCCCGCAATCGGACCACAAACATATGTATTAAGGCTGCAATGGCTCCGCCACACAGTATTTGTCATTATTCTGGCAGTCTGCATGGGGCAGTCAGGCCTGCACAGAGCTATAGTGGAGACATGACCCACTTAATATGACCATAATGTCTTCGTGTAATTCATGCAAAGCATACACATTGTGAACAATCAATTCAGGCCCTGCTATATGATATCTGATGAACATCAAGCATCCAAATGTTAGATTTTGGGATAGAACATGCTACCAGTTTGAAACTATGGCTAACCATTTCTATTAATATGTCAGTCATTAATAAATGACATGTTTCCCCAAATTCTATTATATTAATCTGCATACATTTAAATGGAATCAAACAAATCACACCGGACTCCCATGACTGACTTCGCACCATTGCCTGTACCACCTCGTGCTCCTTTTTACCCTGGGGAAATACTAAGTAAATCAAAGATGATGGTTCCCAGTGGCGAATTAAAAAAAACAGTACAAAACTAACCGAAGGTTGAATAAAATCAAGGGCGAATAGTCCAGTTCCCCGGCAATGAGTGATACTGATAGCAAATATGGGGTCAATTCCATTTTGTCAACTCCAATTCCATTTGGTCAATTCCAATTCTGCCCCAAATTTATCAATTCCAATTCGGTTTTTACAGACTGTTTTTTTGCCTAATACTTTTTACCATGAGTACCTACTTGGAATAGCTACTCTGAGTAGTGTATATTCCAAGTAGGATTGTCATGGAAGAAATACTTCTGAATTAAAAAATAAAATGGTAAATTAATTTGTGGATTTAATCTTTTTGCCCGTTTTAAACATTGAACGGGGGTAAATTCCTAAACAGCAATATCTCCAAATAGATTACAGGTATGCTACATAGTGGTGTCACAGTGTTGTGGGCAGAGCTCATGGCATCCAGACCATTTTGATTGGTTAAATGCTCACATAGGGTGCCACAGTTGGTGTGCGTATCTGATAATGATATATATATAAAAGGAACCAGTACATTGGTAACACCACAGTGTTAATGTGGTAAAACATTGCAAAAGCCAAATCACAAGGTGCTTTTAGCTAAAGAGGTATTTGATGATATGAAGTAGTGGATCATATGGGTGCATCCCCATGTAAATGTGTATTTTGCAAACATCAAAGATGTGTTTATATTCCACTGCCAGAGATTCCTAATTACCCACTGTGTCCAGTAGGAGCCTTGAAAGGAATGTTTTTTCTTAGTTCTGCCCACCAGGGGTCCATTCATGTGTTTACTTTCACAACCTTACTGGGTACTAAACCACTTACATGTGGTAAGTTCACAAAAGATCTTAAAAGGGTTATTAAAATGGTTATGTCTGGGGACAGACTATAGTAGTAACAGCTTTAGAAGAGGATGGGCAAGTTTTATGCTCCAGGTTGGCATTCCTGGTGAGATGATGAAATTAATGGTGGCCTGGAGGTCTGATTGCTATGAAAGATATCTTGATGTATTAATTCCAATGAGAACACAAGTAATGTCAACATTTGCTAAAAGTTTTCCTACATCCTACTAATAACTATCCTCTATTAAGGCCATCGTTTTTTGAATACTTGTTTTACAGAAAATTTCCCTCCCAAAAATTGGGGTCAGTCGGAAAGATAACAAAATTCATTGAAAACATAGGGTTGGTCAAGAAAAAAGACAACAATGTTTTGTATAACATATATCCTTCCGTTAGTTGGGATTTGACAGTCTCTTCAATAGTTTAGGTTTTTTTGGGGGCCTTTATAATTTATTATTTTCTTTTTGTCATTAATCATCAGTGAAAAGTAAACAATGTCACTGTCAGCACCCACATGAGTCGCCATCTTTCCAATGGATTCTTACACAGTCGTTGATTGGTTGATGCTACTACTGTCGCAAATTGATCCGCGTATTTTACTAAGCTTACAGCCGATATTCCATATATCAGTTATGCGAATCCGACAAGAAATGGAACACATTTAAATGTAAGAGCGTGATTCCACATGTGCGATCTGAGACAAAACAGATCATTCTTCCATGTAGTGATTGGTGTGAATTGGACTGTTAACTCTGAGTGAGAGGGGTGTCCGAAACACATGGATACCGCAGGCGGGGGGGGGGGAGGATTGCTGTTTAACACCCCACACCACGAGGTCGTTTAGTGCACAGGTCAAGGAAGACAAAATGGGCGACTTGTTGAGTGACGTCCGAAGAAACTTTTTTTGTGTATGCTGCAAGCATAACCATTGTGCTAATACCTAGTTATACTACTTCGATTTGGTGTTGTTTTAAAATGATATAGGAGAAGTAGGGAGGTTCGACCAGGCAGGAAGAATCGACCACAACATTAAAACCCTATTCATTATTTATTACACTTAATAGTTTTAAGCTGGAACATAATAGATCACTGAATAATTGGAAAAGTTTCGACCTCTTGCTGGGATCAAACCTATGACCCTTGGTAAGAAGTGTCAGGTGCTTAACTGCCAGGCCACCAGAGTTCACCTACAACATTTCAAAAGTCTACACTATGTATACACTGGTGTGTTTGGCTGTGCCCAATAAACGACAGCCAGGGGTTTCTAGCCCAAATTTCAACAAGACAAGTCCCTTACTGTGGTCGAACTTCCACTCCTGGCACTTTGCTGATATAAGTAACCTTTACAACATTGAATTGGGTCACAAATCAATGCATTATTAGGTACATTAAACAATGATAGAAAAGTACTTCTTGTCGATTGCTGTATCGCGTATACTAAGATTAAACCAATGAAGTGTAAGATAGTCGAACCTCCCTACTTCTCCCCTAAATTAATCGAGTATATTTTACGTTAGCAGCTGCTGGGGAAAAACTCAGAATAAATAAAACATGAAATGTGTAGAATTTCATAATGTATGTTGGTTAAACAATGTAATGTATAATTTTACACAATGTATGCTGCCTGTATTAATTAAAGAGAGTTGAACATACAAGTGTTGTGTTTTATATAATTTATTGATGGGTCTAAACATTGAATGGAGGTAAATTCCTAAATACCAATATCTCTATATAGATTACAGGTATACTATGTCATGGTGTCACAGTGTTGTGGGTGGAGCCCACCAAAGTTGGGGTTATGACAGGACAGTGTCATAAACCCGTCGTAAATACTCTTAAGACATCAAATACCATCGTAAACCTTTTTATTCACTCTATATTTTGTGATTTTAATTTTTTTTAACATTCAATTTTAATCTATTTAAACTAGTTGTGGATTATGATTATAACAGAATTAATATATTTATATATTACAAACAAGAATGTAAAATAATATTTTATGTTGGTCTCTTTTATATTATTTCCAATTCAGAAATAATTTAGAGATATATTTTATTCAGTAACCATAACAGTATGATTGAATCAGTCCAGTTGATGCGCCAATCATCAATAGTACAAATCACAAAGTCCTTGGAGGATCATGTGACAAAATACAAGCATAAAAAAATGGTCAGCCACAGATAAATACCAGCACCAACTCAAGAGGGCAGTGTCTTGCTTGTCATCCAATTAATGAATAGTTCAATTAAATTAATACTGTCCCCTAAGCTCTAGAAAAAAATGGCAGACTAATCAAGCCAATTGATTTTCGCTATAAACAATACCAGTGTATGACTACCAAAGTCTAATAATCAGACCCTAACTTATTGTATAATAAATTTACTTTTATTATCACAATATTAACATAGTAATAATTTAAGCCATTCTAAAAACTACTTTTCAGGTATATCTTGGAAAATATGTCACAAATTTGTTGGCTATGCCAATATTTATGTTAAAAAATACATGCTTTTAACGATCTTGTCATAAACCTGTTTATGACATGACGTCATAAACCTGTTTATGACATGACGTCATAAACCCTGGATTGATCCATGGTTTTTGACATTGGGTCATAAACTTGCCAACCCTGGAGCCCACAGTATACAGACCATTTTAATTGGGTAAACGCTCATGTGGGGTGGCACAGTTGGTGTGCATATCTGATATATATAAAAGAAACCAAAATTCTGGATCATTTTGGTTCCAGTCTATTGATAACAGCACATGTAAGCGCTAACGTATTAAAAATTAATTTCAAAATTGTAGACAACTTCAATTCCATTTTTTTAAATAAACAATTTCAATTCCGGAATTAAATTGACCCAATGTCTGAATGATAGTATAAGTATTAGCTTAGTTGCTATTATAATAGATCTAGAGTCTAGCTAGTCAGATCGGAAAAACAATGAATGTAATAATCTAATATCGCTCACGGTTATACTTATACTAGTCTAGACAGTATTATACTAGTTAGATCTAGTATTAGTATATAGATAGTTAGTTGGCGTATAACTAATAAGCCAACTAATAAGATCAGTTTGCTTTTTCCTGTATGGTATTAAAAACACAAATACATACCATATTTAAAGTGCTACATAACACTGTACATCAGTATTCAACATACGTAATAAAATAATTTGGAAAGCAAGAATAAACTCAAATATGTTCGCATGGCCCCAACCCAAATAGTCCACAGCGCCATCTGGGGAATCGATCTGGTAACTGGTAAATGTAGTTTCCTGGTATAACAGGAGAACTAATATTATGAACAAGCTTTTTTGGTGCTGTAATGAACTGATCTTCTGTAGTGTGTAGCATAGACAAAGAATGTCTAGTCGAGGACTGAAGCGTCTATAGTTTGTCTTTCGACATACATATGGTGGATTGTAAAGATACAGTTTCGTGATTTCTGTACCGATGATACACTACCTAGGGGGTAACAACCGCACTGAGAGTGACGGGGAGATTGAATGAGAGGATTCTTGTCCAGGAAAGGATGTCATTGCCTGATTTATCATACACACTAAAACATATACAGTACAACGCCTGTATTATGGTGATAATTGGGACCAGTGATTTGTGGCCGTATTTGAAGACTGACCGTAATATAAGACAAAACAAATTTAGCTTCATTGAATGATAAAGCTAGTTACTAAATGAATGCAAGAAAGGAAAATTTGAGCGACGAATAAACATTAGTTCTAGTACAAGACGAAATCATTTTTTATTCAGGCACATAATGATAATAATAATAATAATAATAATAATAATATGCAAGTAGATCGCATTGCAATACATAGTGCATGTGTACAAATGCATACACATTATTTAACCTTATTTTAGAGAATGAAGTGATAGTGGTTTGCTTTATTGTTAGAGAGGATGAAGGAATGGTATCATGCAAGTCAGATTCTAATGTAACTGGTGTGTCACAGTTTAAAGTAAGTCCTTTTTTTCAAGGAAAACTGTTTTATGTGACATGTCTATTTTAGAGCCCCTCCAGCTGTATTAAATCAGTCACTTATCGCTTGTTGAAGTTTATTATTGGGCACAACCACCTGGTGTTGATTTCTGTTGTGTCTTTATTGTTGATGCTGGTGTTTATATTGAGGTCTTTCGGGAGAAGTGGGGTCATGATGTCTGGTAGAAATATTTATTTTCTTATAATCAATGCTGCTATAGATGATGATCTTGGAGTGTGCAGTCTTAACGGGGGAGATGAGCCTTTAGTTTTCTTGAGGTGTGTTGCTTTTATTCAAGTTGGAAATTCTGGTAGTGGCTGCTATTTATATGCCTTCGTGATAAACTTTCTTCTAGATGGGCTTCTGTATAATTACTCGAATGGGTGGTTCTAACCATGGAGCAGGTTCGTTGGACCGTAGGATTTGAATAGAGATATGGCGATTTCCTTCTGGAGCCAAGCTGCCTTGATTAACCATGAGGCATCTTTAAAGACTCTTGAATCTTTGAATTTTTCTTCTTGGAGGTTTTCCACTGGAGTTTTTCTGGATCATTCTCTCCATAATCTTTGAGAGGGTGGCTAATAGGGAGAAGGGACGCTGACGTTTTCTTCCCGGTTTAGCAATCGGCAATCGGGATGACTATTGCCGTCTTCCATTGTTCGGCTAGTTTTCCTTCAGTCCAGGATTGATTGTATACATTGAGGATTCTCGTGGGATTTTAGCACAGAAAGTGTAAGTAAAGCCATCCTCTCCAGAGGCTGTATTTCTGTGTCTTCTAAGTACGGTACCGAGTTCGTGCAAGATAAAGTGCCTGCTTGTGTCTGGATGTTGCTGTTTCTGTTTTGGCTTCTCCTAGCAACCGTTGATAAAATAAAACAACCTGCTAAGTTTGATTGTTTTATTGGTAGTTATTGTTTGAGGGTTGTCATGGTGTTCTTCTGTAGATTAGTCTGGTATGATCTCTTCGTGAAATGGCCAGCGAGCCTGTTAGCTTCAAGTCTTGGATTTATAGTTTGGGATGTACACCCTTTTATCTTTTTAATTTCTCACCAGATTTATGTTGATCTCATTACAGCTAGTTTGTTCCACCATATATCCCATTGTTGTTTCTTCATGGAGAAGAGCTGCCGTTTTGTTTATTGTTGGCGAAGACGAAGTTGTTCTCTGTTTCCTTCGTTTGGGTTGGCTTTGAAGATTTTAGTGAGTTGCCTGACATGTTTGGTCCATTTTCTGGCTTCTGGGGGGGGAATTAAGGATACTGGATGGTCTTAGTTTTGAGGTGGGCATTGTGTCCATCGCTGCTATGTTTAGGTCCTGAAGTAGTGATTGCAGGTGATACCTAAGGAATGGATTGGTAGACGCGTCTGGATCTGGACAATTTTTAACTTCTACTCAAAGAGATTCCAATCTGCTTTCACTGCGATGCATCTTGGTGGTATGTGGATCCCTGAATAGATGTGGGGACACAATGGCTAGATCCTGTGTAGAGCCGTAAACTGTTGGAACTTTTGGATCCTTCACCACGATGCTACCGAATCTGTTTAGTTGGTCTAATAGCTGTTGTTCGGTGTAAGTCAAATAAGTGGTGTGAAGAAACATATGTGTTAATCACATCAAGTGTTGTGTTCTTGAATCTTTGTACTCTTATGGTCAAAGTTTCCCAGTCTTTATTTGTTGTGTATTTGGGGGTGGGAGCATGGGGTAAGCCAGCTTTGACTGCTGTTATGAGTCCTCTGTCAACTGTTGACGAGTTTATTATTGTTGGTTTGAGGTACACAATGTCTCCTGAGAGATTTGGTGGGGGAACGTTCTTGGTGTTCTTGGTGTCTACTGAAGCATGATGATTTCTGGGTGACTGTCTTGGATGGTGAATAGAAGGAGATTTCTGTTTGATTGGAAACCTCTAATTTTCCAGGATATGGCTGTGATGTTGCAAGGGCGAGTGACTGAGTTGGGGTTATGGGTTGGGTTCTTAGTTGTGACGTATTTGTGTTGTTGGGAGGGGATTATTTTTTTCTGTATTTTCTGTTACTTGGGAGTGATTTTTGGGTGTCATCCCGGACGAGGGTATGGCTCTGTCTAGGACCGAGCGAAGCCTCTGGTCTTGGAAGATGGACTTTTCTGCCAATTTTAGGACCTCTTAGGCCTTGTTGTACAGTTCCTTCGGTAGTGTCTCGAGGAGTTCCTTTTGGAGTTTCCACTATTTTCACCAAGTGACTCATGTGAGCATGGATAGCAGTGACCGATTGTTTGTGACTGACTTGTCTGGAATTACTGGTTGATCACTCTTTTGTTTCCCGATAAGAATTCTCTTGTCTGTTTGGGGGAGTGGTGGGAAGCCTGTATATAGAAGGCATGCTGGTTCCTCTGTCTGTTGTGTTACCGTCCATGATGCCTGTGTCTGTTGTGGCACCTTCCATGGTCCTGGGGTTGGCTTCATGGTCTATACTTGTGGGTTGGTTGTCTTCCGTTGTGGTTCGAGTCCCATCCGCCCGTGGATTGTATAGATCGTGTTGATCCTTGATGGGCATCCTTTATATGCTGGGTTGTGGATTTCCTGACAATTGATACATTTTGGCAGCTCTGGCTTTTTTCAGCAAACGTAGTGATCTGTGGCGTCCTTTGTGCCTTGTTTCCCACAGTGGTAACACCTCGGGCGCGACCTGCACACTTTTATGGTATGATTCCAGGGATGACATCTGAAACATTGTGATGATTTGGAAACGTAACGTCGTATCAGCATGGTCTTGTAAAACAGCACCTTTATCTCCGTTGATGGAGTCTGGCTGGAGGTGAATATTACCGACCGGGTCTTTTTTCTCCCTTGGTGATTCCTTTTACATCCACGAAGCGGTATGTTTCGTGAAAGTAATATTCTGGCGCGGACTTTATCACCTGTATGGTGTGCGGCCTGGTCTGTGTCGCTGGAGCGGATCGAGGTTTCTCCATGCTCTGACTTTCTACAGTCGACTTCTTTTCCGGGGGTATGTTCTGGGGAGAGATGTGGCGTGATATTTTCTTCGGCTTCACTGTTTCCCATCGGTCTTTACCCAATAAATCATGTTTTATTTGCGACATATTACCATTACTAACGTTTACTCATAAATCGAATGAGTAACAGATAAAATGGTATGAAAAAACAACAGTTAAAAAGGTACGAAAATCAAGTAAAATATTTCTGATCCATTAGCGAGTACTACAATGCGATAACTTAATCGACTATGTTGTAAAGGTCTCGGACTAAGCGGCTGAGTCAATCCAACAAAGAACGGGTGAATTAAGTATAGCGTAGAGAGGGTAAGCAATAAACCAATATAATCAGCTATGTTATTAAGGCCTAAGACTAACGTCTGATGCTATCCAACAAAAATGAATGAATGGAATCAGACACTCTGACTCGTGATTTGTACAAAAGGTGAGCGGCCAAGTTTTTGTGTCTACTAGGTAGCGATCATAACGGTGTTAATAGTAGGAGTGGTTGAGCCGAAATACCCTGAGGGTGGTCACTGCCAGAGTGTATTACGTCATCAGGGGTTCTCCAGCGTCCCCCTTTATTTTTAATCAAGTCAGTGAAGACGGCAGCGCCATTTAACGTGGTCAACCACCCACGAAGTTGTGAGCCGAGAAATTAATCTCTGGAAAAGTTTCGACCTCTTACATTAATACAACATAACAGCACCGGAAACCGGATATTACTTTTTCATTGGCGTTTTACGGCCACTTCTGTGCACATGGTAGCCTAAATGGGCCGAGCGACTTCCAAAGGTAATGATGAAACACCCTTCAGGTATGCCCACGCCGAAATTCGAACTCGGATGGTAGTGATCTGTAGTCTTAGTAGAGTAATGGATCCTGATTTTGACCAGTAATAAAATTATCCCGAATGTAATAAATTCTGTACTGACACAGTATCGCTAAAGTAACGGGACGTTATTGGGCTGCTGATACGTAAAGTGTATCGCTGGGAAACGTTATGGATATACCGGTCGAGTACATAACGGTAACCGTCTGTTACTGTTGGCGTGTACTCGACATGTAGTACTCAGCTGTAATGGAGGCTCTTGACCAGTCCGGTATGACAATGTTTACTGGTTATCAGGTAGAGCTAGAAATAAAACACAATGAGGTTTGGAAATATTTATGCTGATTTTATTTTCTCGAAATGCTGCAACAAATGATGCTAATAATATTTATGTCGAATTGCTTCGAAAGTCGGAATAACATTATCCACCATATTCTAATTGATAGCTACTATATATAGGTTTAAAACATATTGAAATACTTCTGAATTTATCAGATCGCATTATATGTGGATAAATGTTTCGTGTGTTTGCGCGCTCACAGGTACGTGTGTGTATGTGGATGCGCGCGAGAGCGGTTCGTTCTGTATTTATGTCCGAGAGTTTTTCGTGTGATTATATGTGTATTATTAAATCGCCAGTGAATTATTTTGCTCATTAGTAACATATCCGAATGCAGAATGAAACTGAGATTTGTATCATGCGGTGTTGACATTTTGATCTGATGTAGATTGGTCGTTTTTACAATAACATAGCGTCGTTTGTTGTAAGTCATAGGTCACACGATATATATCATATACGTGCAGTATGGTATATTATGGATGTTTTCAACAAGCAGTTGATTTGTTTACCCTCACCACTCTTGGAACCCCTGATCGATGGGCTTCTGAATAGGGTAACAAATCCAAAAGACACAGCCATAGATCAGATTAGAACCCACGAGCTAAAGGTTTTCAGACTCAGTGCTCTAACCACCACACTACACTAGATGGATGTATAGGTGTATGGGTGTTTTCATAGACGGTTGTACAGGTAAATATGATGGATGTATAGGTTTATGCACTAGATGTTTTAGCACCATATATATATATATATATATATATATATATATATATATATATATATATATATATATATATATTATATATATATATATATATATATATATATATATATATATTGATTTATGCGCATTCGTATATATTTTGCCACGGAAAGAAATATATTGTTTATTTCAAGACGGATATGGCTCGATCTAGTTAAATAAATTCCAAATACAACATATATATATATATATATATATATATATATATATATATATATATATATATATATATATATATATATATACAAACACACACAGTACTCAAATGGAAACATCTGTCTCACGCTTAGACTTAGGAAGGACTGTAATTAGCATATAACTGACAATCGTCAAATTTCTCAAGGAATTGACGTTTTTCTCCATGTTTCTCTTTGTTCGGGTATTTACACCTCATTGCGTTTGATGGGACACGGAGGCCGATATTCGATTCTGTTTCCCTTCTCGGTTCGATATTCTTCCTGCCTTTGGTACCATTTCTTCTCGATTGTTCTCTTCTGAGTTCTAAAGCCATTGTCAGCTTTTCTTCGATGCTGCCGCACCTCGGAATTTCGATAATTTCTCCGGATAATTCGGAGTCGAAATTTTCATATATCTCTTCATCTGTATCCAGACTCTTGTAATCGGCGGCAGTTGGGGACCGGGGAATACCATCTTCACATCTTTCTACAAACGGCAGTGCCTTTTTGTTTGTCTCGATGTCTCCACGGGACTTGCTTCCCTTGCTTCTTTTTCTACTCACCGCGTCTTGCTCTACCCTCATCTGATCATCACGACGTCCCATTCCATTAGGAACTGTTCCTTTCATAGCCGAAGGACCCCCGACGTCAAGTATTATTGGCTGTTGTTTTTCGTAATTATACGGAGGACGTGCAGATGAATTTGCAGGTTTGGCTAAATAGTACTGGCCGTGAACAGCCTTCTTCTTCCTTTTTGATGATGTTTCGGAGCAGTTACTTCTGCTTTTTAGCACTCCCTCGTCGTATGTCGTTGATGATTGGTCTTCTGAGTTCCTCTTCTTTGTCATTTCAGAAGAATATATATGGACAGCATCCTCAAACGCACACTCGTTATAAAGGTGTTCTTCGTCATCATCGGGAACATTCGGTTCGTTGACCTTCATTGACCCCACTTTGTGCATTCCTATGTTACAACCGTTCTTTATGGAACCAACAATGACTGCCGACTTTGATGAACGGATCTTTTGTCCCGCATATGTCGGCTTATTTCGAGGCATCGATTTGCTGCGATCATTTTCCGGCTCGTATACTCCGTACATGGTATTAAAATCGGATTTATCGCTTTGAGTTTCATTTAGGTTGATGCTTTCCGGTACATAGTGGTTACGTATTGGATTCCGTTCAGCATAAGATCCATTGAGCGTACTACCTGAGGAACTCGCGTTACCCAGCTCCACGACTAAGGATCCGCCGGCGATACAAGTAACATTTGGACACCGATGGCGATATTTAATCCTATGGAATAAAACGCGGAAAAAGAATGAAGTATGTTATTGCTATATACGTAAATGACATGGGAATATTTGAAATTACAATAAACTCGATGAACGTAGTTCCTTTAACTGGACTTGAATTACAATGTTGTCACTCTATTTTTACTATAAATGTACAAATAAATGTCGATCAATCAGAGTGTCGGGGGACAAAACTGTTTTTTTTTTATTATCACTTGTAAGATATCCCCCTAAACGTATGATCATATTAATCGGCTTTTGCCCTATACGATTTTATTAAAATCTAGAATGGCATTAGATTTTAGAATTCATCAAACATACACTTCTCCGTCACACCGGACCTGATCTGATGTACATCAATCAATAATACTTACCACAGAACCACGATAACCAACATCAGAATTGAGATGAGGGTACAGGTTATGGCGAATTTGAACGGTCCTATAAAAGCAACAAGGAGCTTGATGATATTAAAGACATACACAAATGTTTTCTATACATTTATATCGACTAAGCAAGGAATAGAGGGAAGCAGCGTTGTAACAACATAATCACTTACCTATTTCTGCGATCCGATTCTGGAATGAATAGTTTTGACATCTGAAGTAAATCCGAACATCCTTGATCTCCGACTGATTCCATTCGGCTGAGCACTTGAGGAATTTCTTCGCCCCAAGATTAATTGCGCATTCACTCTTCCCGTGGCACTGTTGCTTGACTTCACCAAGCGTTCGACTGTCGGCGTTCAGCAGGTATAAAGATCTTTCTGTCGGTTCGTGGCCTATACAAGTCTTGTTCCTGTTGTCCGTGCAGGTAGCCCCGTGGAGTACGTTCTGAATATCGATCACCCTATTCGCGTCGCACGAAACACTTTCAAACGTTTCATCACCGCACAATATCACCTCGGTATTAGCTGAAACAGAAAATGATGCACAGCTGTTATATCCCATTTTTCTGGATCACGTCTCGTTAGGAAAGCAAATTGCTCACTACTCACCTTCCAGGCAACGGTAGGTGACCCCGGATAAAGGTGGATCATTATTTCCAATGAAGTAACAACGCCACATAGCGAGGTCGGCCGGTTCGAGCTTCTCACACTTCTGACGTCCGTCACATTTCAGTCGCATCATCAACGAGTAGCTATCGTTCGAGTTGGTTGTTGATGGAACTGTGTCATCACATGACAATTGACGAGAAGATTCGACGTCATCAATCCTGACAATACTGTCTCCCGGACAGAGCGGCTCTTCCCAATAATTAGCATGATTCATGTCTATTGTGTAACGAACGCCATCTGTAAAGAAACTGTTTCGTATTTAGTTACGAAATTACCAAAAACCATATTTGCTGTACAATACTCCACCTTTAGTTGGCGTTATGTGCGGTTTTAAAGTTAGTGTTTTGAAAGGTAGGGTTTGGTTATCTTATCATCGGGCTTACATTTTATACATTTGTAGGTCATGTCAAAGGAACAGGTGTTGTTGGTACATTTTTCTGGACTAATCCACCTCGGATACTGCCTTGGCCATCCACAATATGTCCCGTTCTCGCAGGTAGCTTTGTAGTGTTTAAACGTCTTTTCATCTAGAATCGAGGCATTACTTGCCAGCCAAGTAATTTTGTAACGTAGCGCAGTAATTAACACATGACTGCCGTCGGTACACATCGCATTAGCCACTTCTTCAAAGGCAAACCTCATTTGATAAGTGCGAACTGAAAATAATGACGCAATAATTCATTCGTTTCTTCCCCGACTACTGCTTAGAAGGTCGTGCAGTAATCAGGAATGAAGGCGCCATAGTTCACTTATTATTCCTGACTACTGCCTAGAAGGTCGTGCAGTAGTCCGGAATACAGGCACCACAGTAAACTTGTTATTGTCGACTACTGCAAGATCACAAAGCTTATATTAATTGATTATATCAACCTTCATCTGCCTTACCGTGTTCTCCAGATGAGAGTGCTAAGGTCACAGCAAGAACTAAAAGGTTCATATCCAAAAATACGCCCATTAATCCTACTTGTACAGGGATGAAGCAAAACGGGATAAATACAGTTTCGGTTAAAGTGATCCACAATTTGTGTCTCACTTCTGATCGACGTGAGTATTTGTGGTCACGTGGTATAATTAGTGAAATATTTAATTTCCCGTTTTATATGAACTTATTATAATTAATTAGAGAAAGTTTATTATAAATATCATTATATCAGGCTTATCACTTATACACGATAATTATACTTCGGTTATCGCATTCGCGCTGTATATTCTGAATGCTACATACTTATCAATGGTCAACCAATCAGTTTGGGCAACTGATTAACCAAAGGACAAAATCAACCATCTAGTCATCAATCCATCGATCCAGCCATCAATCAAACCATACCACAGGCTAACCAGTGACACAACCACCCAACTACCAGAAAGCCAACTACTGACTGACTGACTGACTGACTGAATTAATGACTGACCGACCGACTGACTGACTGACTGACTGACTGACTCACTCACTCACTCACTCACTCATTCGCTCACGCACGCACTCACTCACTCACTCACTCATTCATCTGGCCATACAAAACTTTCTAAGCAAGGGATGTATCCATATATTTTTAAATTACGCGCAACGAAAATAAAAAGTGGGAAAATCCCATATGATTCCACGAGGAAAAAACTACCACGAGCATTAATTAGCTTTCTCAGTCTTAAAGCATACAGTAGATAGGCAATGTTTTAATGCTATTTAGCATACGGATTAATAGTAGAACAGTGTTCGAAGACAACTGGAACATCATAAATAATACCATTTCTTGTTTATGGAATAATGGTCGGGTCGAATCAGCTGCTATTGAAATATCGCATTCATTATCCTGTGAATGACATTACAATAAATGACAAGATTAATGATGGGTAATCCCGGTCTAAATAATGGAAAGATAATTACTGTCAAAAGTTATTATTGTTAAATGGCTGCCTTACAATTGGAAATTTTACGTGTATGTTAATTGCGTAAACAAGAAATCAATCGGCATCAATAAGGAAGGTTCTTACTAATGAACTACCCGTTTCCATTGTCTGGTCAAAATTCTATTTAAAATTAATTTATGCATATTTTCTCTTAAATACACTAATTCTGTACTACTACACAGGCACGCGCACACGCGCGCGCACACGCACACACGCACGCACGCACACACGCACGCACGCACATACATACATACCCACACACACAACACACACGCACACACGCATATACTAGATGATAGGGCTTGGTGAGACATTACACATGTCTCAGCAAGAAAAGTCGCCACTCTGAATTCAGTTCCCCGAAGAAACGTCCAGAGTTTGAATTCATGGTTCGAGATTCTCTGGCACGGTATTCAGCCAACAGGAAGTAAGGCATTCATTGATAATAGGCATATCGTGCCATTCCTTATTGGATGATTTAGTCAGTTCCGTAAATCTCTATTATCGTACTGTAGGGGAATCTCATCGCACCCGGTGAACTGGTAGACAATGTATTATAAAGCGTACATTATCTTTTTGGTAGCAGCCGTAAATATACGTGTTAGTAAACCAGGTACGTGGAATGTTATTCATAGCCATCCTTTCCATAAAAAAGGGTCGCATCCATGGCCCCGGTGGTAATGCAGTTTCCCACATATGCGTAGCATCCGGGTTTGAAATTGGGGGCGGGCTATGACTGAAGGATCTTTAGTCTTTCACGTCGCCTACTTGGCCAATTTAGCCTACCGTTTGCCGAAAACATTTACTTTTTGTCCCCTAGATTAAAATGTGTAAAAGAAGACTGAATTCCTAATTGAAATACAACTTTGGACCGCCTCCGTGGTCTAACGGTAGGGTTTTGGAACACAGATCACTACCACCGGGTGTTCGATTCTTGGCTAGTGTATATCTGAAGGGTGTTTCATCTTTGACTTCGATTCAGTACCTCTGGGGGTCGCTCGGCCCATTTAGTCTACCATGGTCACAAAAGTGGCCATAAAATACAACTCATCATCATCATCATCATCATCGTAACCTTTATTATTCTTTAGACAATGAGGAATACAAAGTCGATATTTACATTTACAGATAGTACGAGGTTCATCAGTGTGTGTACGAATGGTTATTGGAACGATGAGTTATGTCCCGTTAACACGATACTTAAATTGGAAGACGTCGAGATAGGGCTCCCTTCTTGTCGCGTACCCTGCCGCGTATCGCAGTCTTTGAGTGACGTCCAGTCGCTGAACGAGTCTCACAGAGATTTGCTATTGGAGATGAAATTCCGATGTAACGGTCGCCGCAAATGTGAGAACTTATACCTACAACCTGTAGTGAACAACCGCTATCGGTGTAAGGTCAGCGAGAGCTTCACCGATTTCAAACGATTTACGTATCGCTGTCTCCCAGGTAAAGTATAATAATAATAGTAATACTAATAATTTATATTTAATAAAGCGCCCTTACTAGCAGGAGCCATTCAAAGGCGCTGGACAAATAATATGTAATATAATAATACCCCAAATAATAGGTCTGTAAAAATAAAATGATTATTTATCTGTCTATTACCGACATCCGGCTGATTGGAATATGATAATCGTAGTACAGTGATGGTGATACGGGAGAAGGAGGGTATGTGTTGTGGTGGTAAATAGCTAAACAAGAAGGATGTTAGTGCTGTCTAGTGAAGTCTGGGTAATTGAGAATGTTACTATCGTCTCCGAAGTATGGCTTCTTAGAACAATCCACCGTCTTCAGATGTGGATCTCGTGACAGGTGAAGAAGCTTAATGCAATATAGGAATAAACTAATCGTTAGATTTAGTGAGAAATTGACACTTATAGCTATGCTTGTACTGGGAAGGTGGACATCTTTGGTGAATTGTTCTAACCGCCATAGCACGGCGCGTTGGATAACGGATCACTACCACCCGAGTTCGAATCTCGGCGTGGACATATCTAAAGGGCGTTTCATCTTTGACCTCGCTTCATTAGCTTTGGAGGTCGTTAGGCCCATTTAGCCTACCATGTGCACAAAGGTGGCTGTAAAACATCAATCATCATCATCTTTGGTGAATAGTAATACACGGATTAATTGGACTCTATTACAAGACAAACTATGGTCGCAATGACGTACATTAATTTGATACTTTACACTACATTTCTAGAGATTCAATAAAGCAACACTGTGATTAGGTTCTAAATAACTAATTGAATTGGTATCTCTATAATTCATCCCCTATATATATATATATATATATATATATATATATATATATATATATATATTTTGTGTGTGTGTGTATATGTGTGTGTTGTATGTGTGTGTGTGTGTGTGAGTGTATTTATTTATTTATTAATGGTTGTATGCACTTCAGCTGATACCAAAGTTGTAGTCTGTAATGATGAGATGGCGATGAACGTTTCGTGCGAATCAGATAAAGTACTCCATATTCAGAACATTATCTATGGAGCCATTTGTACGTACGACATTAACATAACGTGTACTGAGAACAAGTCGACCAACGCCATCCTATACCTGGAGTTCGCCAAAGAGAGTACACTACACGAACTAAGAGAGAAATGCCATGGGCGGAACCAATGTCAGCTGGAGGTCAAAGCCGATCCGTTTCTCCACCGGGCCCCAGAGTTATGCACTTTGCCGAAGCATGAGTTAAATGAAGCCAGTGTGTACTTCTCTTGTAAACACTCAGCCAGTTGGAGTTCGCAGGTACCGCCCCAAACAAGAATAAGCAAGTGTAAGTTTTGATAGATTATCAGCCTTTGAGTAAATAAATCTCGATGACACGCTGACGAAGATATGCTATCTATGCCAGGTGGCTCACGTTAAGCAATATTATTTATGCCAATATAAAATGTCGTTTATTTCGGAAGTTAGATATTATTATTAATTAGGGTAGTTCCAGATTATATGAAACTTCAGTTTGGTATTATATGTACGCCTGGTTTGCAGTTTCATGAAATACTTGAGTGAATGACTGAGTGGGTGAGTGAGTGAGTGAGTGAGTGGGTGAATGAGCCAGTGAGCGAGCGAGCCAGCAAGAGAGTGAATGAGTGGGTGACAGTTTTATTTAGCCTTGGTATTGGTTATACTTGTCGTATAAAATACCAAGAGAACTTCCCAAGGAACACCCCCCCCTCGAAACACAGGCTTGACTCCGATTTCAACCATTGCTTGGATATTTGTAACATAACACTCTATCCGATGTGCTATCGGTGTGGATTGATCAACATAATTAGTAGTTACAACAGAAGGGATTTTAGGGCCGAAGAATACCCATGATTACTGCCATCTAATGTTGTCTTTGAAGTTCGATCAATTTTCGTTTCGTTTATTTCTTAATTGGTATGCTTGTTTTGTATTGCTCTCTCCCTACATCTCGCCCTTCCCCCTCACTCTACGTCTCTCTGTCTCTTCACCCCCCTCACACACACACACACACACACACACACACACACACACACACACACACACACACACACACACACACACACACACACACACACACAACACACACACACACACACACACACACATATATATATATGATAGATAGAATAGTATTTTGTTCCAGTTCATCACCAACAACATATTTGTTTCGTTGCATATTACAGATCTACTGACCATTTTTCTACCTATTGGCATCCTGATCATGATCATCATAGTCATCATTATTGTCATCAGGTAGGTAGTTCCGCTTCATTGATCATGTTGTTGGAGAGCTAATGGGAAAACCAATGTCCGTTCTAATCGGAAATGGTAAACCCAACGAAGACTCTGATGAGAATCTGGGACAAAATCTCACAGGAAAAAATCCCACGATACAAAATCTACCCGGACATAAGCCCACAGCACAATATACCACAGGACATAATCCCAGAAAGCGAAAAGAGGGACACAATCCCATATAATAAAATTTAAACATCTTTATTTATTAATAAACACAATACAATTAAACCTTTATTTAGTTCTGTTATCCGGTAAATTAATTAAATAACATGAATTATCAAATAGTGAAATAGTGAAATAATGGGATTTACTTAAATGTAACAATTTATTGTAATAAAATCTATTTCTCTTATTACTATGTAATTTAATTTTGTCCCTATTTTCACTTTCTGGGATTATGTCCTGTGGTATTTTGGACCGTGGGATTTCTTCCCGTGAGATTTTGTCTGGATGCCATCCGATGCCGTGCTTTGTTTCTTGTCTCTAGAACGACTTCGGTGAATTGTGTACACGGGCGGAGCCGGCGTATCCCCAGCATGCTTCCACGACCAGAACACTGTCGCGAGCCACACTATCTCCAGCCACCTTCAGATGGCGCCGATATTGGCAGGGAAGTGGCGAACAGCAATCAGTACACGGCGTCCTATTCGAGTGGTGACTCTACCGTCTATTCCAACGTTCGTAAAACGGATTTTGTTCATGGCAACGGCCGCGGGACGAAAGGAAACCGAAGGCAAGAATCCTGGGTAGAGTAAGTGCCGGTGGTAGGGCTAGTGTTATGGATAGAGTAGGAATTGATATGAGCCAGTTAGGCTAGTAAGACAAAAAGATGGTAGCTTGACCAAAACGATATTAGCCTGACAACAGAAAAGCACACGCTAAGCAAGTTCACGTAGCTAGGGGGTTGCGAGGGGGGGGGGGGACTGTAAGCTCCCGGAGCCGCAAGCAAAATGGTGGTGTTGTGATTGATTTTGAGCCATTTTAAGCACCTATTTGACATAAAATGCCATGTTTCGACATTTTATCAACTACTGTTTACAATTTTTGAAGACAAGAAGAGAACCTGATAATCTAGTGACCGTATTATTATCCATTATATTTATTACATTCCAATGACAAAGACTCTGTTAATGAATATTCAATAGCACATTATTTAAAAATGGTATATTAAATCAGTCTATCGTATAATCGATCAACTCCTTACCAGCTGACTCTTTAGTAGACTCTGCACTATCACTAGCATAATCTGCACTATCACTTCATTCAGGGAATGTCAAGTCTCGAAACGGGAAGGTGGGATTCTGGGAGTCACGGGATTCGTCAATGAACTTAGGAGCTTTTGATCAGAGAGCTATTGTTCATGTGATTTATCTTGTCGTTTTTGTGTAGCGCCACATTCTCAGTAATTACGACCAAAATGAAATACAACATAAGGAAACAACATACACCACGAGACAAGTCAAGTGTCAAGAACATTTGACAGTTCCGGAAGTCGGAAAGTTGACTGGAGCACGGCACAAATTTGCCGTTTACCTATCACAACAATAGGGAAACAACCTGTCTCGTTTTCTACGTTTTTCTTAGGTCATTAATATTCAATAGCTGACTAACCAATGAGACACACATCATACCAGTCAACCAGCATACTTCGTTC
This sequence comes from Paralvinella palmiformis, assembly GCA_025642065.1. NCBI lineage: Eukaryota > Metazoa > Annelida > Polychaeta > Terebellida > Alvinellidae > Paralvinella > Paralvinella palmiformis. Next base: position 126,287 of record JAODUP010000314.1, on the reverse strand, counting down.
ATACATCGATACAGGTCAAGAACACGTTAGCTGACATATTTATTCAGGTTCTTAACGGAATTTAATGGTTTTCATAGTCGCACACAAGGCGATCTTTCCAGTAACAAAGGTCGCCTGTCATAATAGAAGGTCGCCAGTGGCGATTAGGCTACCATTAACTTTCAACCTGATATATATATATATATATATATATATATATATATATATATATATATACGCATTCATATACACATATACATCCATGATACACACAATTATAAGTACAACTGCAATCCACTTGAAAAAACATATCTAAGTACCTACATTGGTACTTACATATCATAGATACATAAATGCATACATACATACATACATACATACATACATACATGTTCATACACACATACATACATACATACATACATACATACATACATACATACATACGTACACACATACATACCGACATATATAGGTAAACCATTCATGTAATCATTTAAGAACTAGCACATACATACATATACATATACACACATACAAGAACGCAAATCACAGAAAAGTCATAGTTCGTATCGGATTATTAATATGCCAATCGGTGAATAACTATGATATCAAATATCAAATATTCAATGCAATAAACGGCGACAACCGAAATCTGTTACCGACACACGAACTGATCATGGTGGTCCTTTCCGTGGAGTCGGCGTACTAAGGATATATTTGTGTACATAGTTGAATAGGACACCACTGCTGATTGCATAAAAGACTATATTATGAATACTGGTGTAGAAGTTGGTTTGGATTGATTGTATATCTAACGAGAATGCTATCTTTAGTAGCTTTAGAGTTGAGGTTCATGTATCGGATTTGACTCAGGAGCTTAATCCTGAATTGTGGCCTAGTGGAGTCCACTTTAGGCGATTTTATACTGTTAATCAGGGTATTACAAATACTGATTGAATTTCATAATGGACCGTTAGAAGCAAGTATTTCTAATATGTCAATTTTGTCTTTTATACGTTAACATGGCTAATACACTTATTGTTGTATCCTAGAATAGAAGGGGACATAGCGATAATCGCATTGAATAAATGTCAAAGCTAATGGAAGAAGTCGATATACTTTTTATGCAGCAAACTGGCATTATGAAAGAAATATTGGTTCATCAGTAAAGTCTAGAGTTAAGCCGCCAAGCAAAATCAAAATACGAATCACCTACAGCCGTGGAGTTTGGGTGTAAAACACCCAAGTCAGATCACGGCAGTAGTGACAAGTTTATGGAACATCTGGTATGTGTTCGGATGTACCTTTGGGTAGTCGTCCATATGTCTTGCGAATGTGTCCTGATTCAATTACTTAGTGATATTGAGCCACCGACACATGTACTACACTGTAATGATTTGTTGTGTAAAATTCATTTAAAAGATATTGATAGCTATTATAATTCCATTATTTCTGTGTATTAGTGGAGCTTCCAGCTGTATTCCTAAGACAAGTAAGTCTAGGTTGGCTGACTGTTCTCTGTCACTTTTCTGATAATGCACAGGGTGATGATGAAATCAGCAGGTTGTTTACTGACAAATACACCAACTTATATAATATTTCTTATGAATGTCAACAATATGTAAGTAGTCCGTCAAGAGTTGGAACGTGATGTTGAAACTTCTTGTGATAAAGGTAATTGTAGCTCATTACATAACATTACAGTTGATGACATCACCAAGGTGGTACTTCGTCTGGAACCTCATAAAGCTGATGGGGCGGAGAATGCCTCCTCTGATTTATTGATTAATAGTTGCCATGAATTAGCAATAATATACTTGTCGATATTATTTAATGCTATGATACGTCACGGACAATGGCCTCGTAATATGTTGCTATCGACGTTTGTACTTATTTTAAAAATGGTAGAAAGTCCCTCAATGACAGTAATAACTATCGGGCAATAGCATTGGGGAGTGTTATGGGGAAATTTATTGATACTACTACACTTGAAAATTACAAATACTTATTAAAATCGGAAGACTTACAGCATAGTTTGAAAGCCATGCATGCAACCACACATTGTACTTTAGTTCTCAATGAAGTAGTAGATTACTATTTTAATAATGGTTTTTCAGTCTTCCTTGTGTTATTAGATGCATCGAAAGCGTTTGATCTGGTACAATATATCAAACTTTTAGACTCCTTATTAAATGTGGTCTGTGTTCAGTAACTGTCCGTTTCCTGGCATATTTGTATACAAATAAAACACTTAGGGCTAAATGGAATGGCTGTTATAGTGATACATTCGCAACATCCAATGGTGTTAGACAAGGAGGCATTCGTTCGCCTATATTGTTCGAATATATATATATATATATATATATATATATATATATATATATATATATATATATATATATATATATATATATATATATATATATATGAATTGCACAATCGACTCAAAAATGCATAAGTTAGTTATTACTTTGGTAATATGTTTTTAGGTGGACTTGGATATGCTGACGATTTAGGTTTGTTGGCCTCTAGTATGGGTTCAATAAGTGTGTTGCTTATTATCTGTGAGCAGTTAGGTGCAGATTATGATGTTTTATTTAATTCACAGAAAAGTCATCTTGTAATATTCGGGACCGGCAGTCGGTACACCATGAATGGGGAATGGTTAAATGTGCAAGCAACAGCTACGCATTTGGGCCACATAATTGGTAATAATGATATCAATAACATTGCTGTTTGTAGAGCCACTAGATATATTGTATGGGGAACAAATTATGTACTGAATAAATTTGATTTTTGTAATTCAGATATACGATCATTCATGTTTTGCATTCATGTTTTATGGCTCTTGTGGCGATTAAATTCGCCAGCAGTAAATAGGTTTTACGCAAAATGGAGCCATCGTATGCGAAACATCTGGCGTCTGCCCCCTAGAACCAATGGTCGACTGCTGGAACATTTATATGGAAATTCTGGCATAGAATAAGAAGTGTTGGCAAGATTTAAATAATTTTATCATTCTAGTTGTACTAGTAAAAACCAGTGTACTCGTCTATGCTCGATGTTATGTCAATGACACCCGTCGCAAAATTAAATATTAATAGAGAGAGTTTGAATGAATTTATCAAATTAAAGTTAATTAAACTATATGATTGTAATGACAAATGTAAAACAGACACATCTGCACAAAAGAGCTATGTCTAGTTAAAGATGGAATACCGAATATTGATATCGATCTTGATGATATACTTTGTTTTATTAAAAGGCTGTGCCTAGGCTAGCATAAAGTAATTTTTTATTAATTGTTTTGTAATCTTGTTTTCTGTTTTGTTTGATATATCAGCTGTACAATGTATTGCATTCTATGTAATTACGAAATAAATAATTTATTTATAAATATATACAAGAGCTTATATATGGCTGATGTATATCAAATATATACTGGAGATTATATATGGCTGATGTATATCAAATATATACTGGAGCTTATATATGTATATTATATATATATATATATATATATATATATATATATATATATATATATATTATATATATATATATATATATATAAGCAGTTAAGTAGAATAAAAATTCAGATCGATCCCAATAAAATGAATTATCAAGACCAGATTTAGGTTTCCGACCGACAAATTAAACCGAAATGAATATTTTACAATGAATTACCGAGGCTGCATCTTTGACTTGATGTCAGACAGCAGATATCCATGGGTATAGTCGATGAGCTAATTACGCTTCGATCATGGTTGAAGTAAAATCGATATCAAAGCAAATGAGCGACCATGAGAGGGGTATGTGACCCTCAACTCCACCCCACATGCGATAAACCTTAACAGATCATTTCCAAGACCAGACACCGTTTGATCAAATTCATCGGGTACACATATCCGGGCATCCACCTTAACTGAGGCAGTGAGCTCCGGTGACCTAGCAGTTAAAGAACCACCGAGAAAGTAAAACACTATGACAGTAACCACCCTCAGGGCATTTCGGCTCCATCTTCTGAGTGGTGAGGGAGGAGTTAGTCTCAACCACTCCAACATAGAGGCTGTGCTGATTAAGCGACAGCCTGGGGATTCTCCCCGAAAAAGTAACCTCGGAGAAATGAAACGGCTCGTCTTCGTGTTCATATTAGTGTACAGATTATAACAATAAAACTCGTACGTTATTGTTTCTCTGAAGCTTTTCAGTTTCTCTCGTGGTTGTGTTGTTTTTTTAGCTGAATGAGATTACGGCATATACAGTAATATCCAACTTCAGGTCATTTCGGCCTACTTCAACGTCGCCTTTACGCCAGTTTATTAGAATAAATTCAGCCAACGTCAATACAAAATGATGAAAATGTACTTACAAAACAATATTTACATGGAAGGGCATTTTAAAAGGATTTTAAGCCATTTTAAGGCATTACGTCCTGTTTACGTCACAAAGCAGGTTACGTCTCGGCTTTAGGATCCAATTAGTGACGTAGGGCGGTACTGACTGTAACCAGTTTTTTATGATAACACTTAACATTTAAGCACGGAAAATAATGGATAAAATAGCCCTAAAAGTTGAGATATAGAGAGTATTCTATATCAGTGATCTAGCATCTTTTCAGGAATTGGAGTAAGTTGTTTAAGATCAGCATGATGATTAACGATTGATGTTTTACAGCCACATTTGTGCACATGGTAGGCTAAATTAGGCCGAGCAACGTCCAAAGGTAATGAAGCGAAGTCAAAGATGAAACACCCTTCAGGTATGCCTACGCCAAACTTCGAACTCAGGTGATAGTGATCTGTGATCCAACGCGCTATCGTTAAACTATGGACCCCCACCCTTATGGTCAGCAACGGCCATATCTATAGTATATGGCCGAAAGGCGACTCCCTGGGGCCACAGTCAACAAACACAATAATGGGTAGACTTCGAACCCGGAACTTGGAGGTTTGCAGAGCAGTACTCAAACAGATGCGTAATCAGGGGGCGGGGGAACCCATCGGGTTTTCATGTCAATGAGGCTAGTATAATGAAAGTGAGTATATTCTCATTTTAGTAAATGTAACAAAATTCTAGAAACAGGAAATAAAATTGTTGTTCATTTAGTCACATGACATATTATGCTCGCGCGTGACGAATTGACGTTAATTGGTTTACATGGCGCGATGAATGTAAATCATAATTATATCTTTAATTCAGTTTTAACTCCTAATAGAATGTCCTAATCGAATGGAAGGATGGATGGATGGAGCTCGTGCTATTCGCGACATCCCTCGCATTTTGTTTAGAATGGTAAGGCGTTCGTGGGTCTAGCAATATTGACATCTCTATTTCTAATAAGATAAAATGTTTAAGGAAGATCAGTCCGGATCGGTCGAGATGGTGCTTTTTATCGCCAATTTTCACGTTTTTTTGGGCTTCAGCAAGCATTCGTGAGAAGAGATATTTGCTTTCGAAGAACCGGCCCAATGAATTTAGCCTACGTGAAGTCATATGCCCATTACGAAGATATATTATGAGGCGACAACTGCGGAATGTCGTATTTGGTATCAGGACACCAAATTCTCCGAAACGTACATTGAGATGTGTGAGAAAGATTCATATTGCGGCTGGCCGAAGCAACATCCGACACTGATACAGCACGCAAAGGGCACGAAAAATACCCGTTTTTTTATTATCTTTTACAAATGTATAACACGTAAGCGTTCTACCCAGTAAACAAAAAAACCTACGCTTGTTCAGAACACAACTAATAAAGCAGCTGAGCCTATACTTTATGTCGAGAAATATTAAATTGGAGACATTACATTGGCGTAATTCATGGAAATGAACATACTTATTTATAGATGGCGTGCAATATACAATAGACGTAAGCCAGTCTCTGATTATTGGGAAGACCAATTATGTCCCAGACACAGCGTTGTTAGCATATATGACGTTCAACCTAGTTGTCAGTTGTCGTGTGAGAAAAGGCTGTCCAATAGGTGTCTTTACTATTGTCCGCCAGAATAGGTTATAACTGGTCAAACGATTTATGGGTTATACTGTATATAGAGCATCGAGAATCAGCTTAAAAGTACTCCGACACAGAAAAAAACTGACTATAACAAACCTATTAATAGGACCGGCGAAATAGAACGTATAACAATACCATTGAGCTTTCCAGATTTTTTCCTAATTATGTCATGCCAAATGATATATTTTGCGTGTTTATTCTTTGAGATGATTTTTTTTATTTTTCAACATGCGCTGTTGAGCCGAGATGGCTCATTGAGATAAAGCCTTAGAGACAGTTTATAGATCTGTTTATAAAAAGAAGGTATTATTATTATTATTATTATTATTATTATTATTATACCACATTTGTATAGAACTGTTTTGCATAGTATTGCATATCATGTTCAAAAGTGCTTAATTGGTTGAATTTGGATGTATGTATATAATTTGGTGATGTAACAATTAATAACACCAAAAGTTATCTATTCTTTAAATAATTCCTCCAGCCTGAAAAGCGAGCATATGATGGTACTTGGTGATCTATTACAACGGAGAAGTATAAGTAATCACATGTCGACATAATATTAATTAAACAGAAAGATAAACAGGCCATTGTCGATCGTAAGTCATCGGATAAAGAATTAGTTTATAATGGCATTGTCTCGGATATGAAATATGATTCTGTAATTGCTGATGCTAAATTGGCCACGACCTTGTGTTCTATTGTTATATCAATCACTAGATAGTTAGATTCAGCACTAAACCATCTGCATCACTAGTCAGAATATTGTTGCACAATTGAGGATTTTTATCAGTTGATCTTTTATACTTTGGTACAGAATATTTAGCAGAGTAAAATGTTTAAAATATCGTTTGCCTCCCTTTTTAAAATGCCAGAAGACACAATCAGAACACAAGCGAAATATGGACATTTTACTCCGAAAACCTGTCAGGACATTATAATAAGCAGATCAGACTACTAGTGGTGTTTTGTGTCTTGATAAATATTTCAGGCAGCAGCTGATTAAGTGACGTTTGTCGAGTGACGTTTTGCAAGATACGATATCATCCAGAAGTACATCGGGCTAGCGAAGCTTTATTTTGCAAGTCGAGTTCGAGCGTCAACCATTAGCCATGTGTAGAAGATCGGTTTGGGCAGACACTTGTTGATGTTGAATATATAATCTTGTGGGTGGGGTGGGGGTCAGGGTGTTCTACTCTATGGGTGCCTCTGACACATCTATATATAGTTATCATATTGTTGCGTAATTTGTTTTCAACAGATAAAAATCTCCCATAAAACGTGGTTGATAAAATGAATGTTAGGGTATTTATGTAGTTAGAATAGGTTATCTAAGCCGGCCTATAAATCCTAGACGTCATTAGCTCCTGACAGTTACTTTTAACAAAGGAATTACTTGTATTTGTGTAGAACTCACCGAATAGAACATTTAATTATATCCATTTACACCTGTAATAAGGTATCTTTGATTGATATACTTAGGAAATATCCTGTAGCATCTGGTAAGACACATTATCAATTTCAGATCAGGAGTGATCGATACATACAACATACAACCTGGATATATTAAACCATGAAAGTATATACGAATAATCTTCAGAAAATAGAAAAAGGATTTTTGTTGTGGAAATGTTCACTCCGACAATGTAATTGTGCCCTTCCATGTATTGACACTTCTTGATCATAGACTGTTTAAAGTCCAATTAATAGCATCCAAATCTTATATATTACCATATTTTAATTTATTCGGCTAATACTATATACTACTTAGATCAAGATATTCGGTGAATATGGAATAATGAATCAGTCACCGATGGCATTTCTCAAGTTTCTAGCTCAACGTACTTATCAGATATCCAGAAAAGACGTTTCTCCCAAATGTCGCATTTCTCCCCCGAACACAAGCCGAATGGCCGTCCGATGTTCGATCCAAGTGGACACAAAGAACATCAGATTCTCTCAGTTCAATTATCTCAGTGCTGGGCCATTGTCCCGTCCATTCGGCGCACCAACCGCTATGATTCTCCCCATTAACAGCGAGTCCCGTACATGTATGCTCGATGCTACAGTCCGCCGTACGATGTATGGACAATGTTGTGGAATAGATTCCGCTTATAGGAGCGACGAAGCAGCCCCTTTTCGGATCGTAGCCGTAGCCTTTATTCAGCACAACCTTCTCAAACGCCAACAAGGTATCGCCTTCCGTTCTCGGACTCGGCGCATGTACTTCAAATGCTATAGTGGCTCGGGAGACTGAAGAACAATACAAATAAATATGAAACAAACTATTATTCGGCTATCCATATCACTAGCTTACTGCGACTTCACTGGGTGAAGAGTTATGTGTCTTAGTTATAATGTAGCCTGTTATCAGAGCTAACTATATTCGACAACAAACAACTCAAGAATACACAAGTCACGAACCAAGCGAGCTCTGGTTACGTCATAGAACTATCAGAATTGATTTCTTATAGCTAGATAAATCACGCAAAGTAAAATAAAATGAGCAACAACAACTAAATAAACAAATAAATATTTTATAAACAGCCTATCTTCACCAACTCTAGTCAGACGATGAAATATTGGAGCGATGATCAATTTATAATTACCAGATTTGCTCGTCTTGGTGCCATGACAACATCGTAATTAGAAGTGTTAATGTTTGATGTACTAAACATTAACGAATTTCTTTCGCTTGAACATGTGTGACTTATGACGCGCAATTCACATTTGTTCTTCTTTATTTGCTACTGTCGTAAAGGAGTAAGTTTATATAGCCACTCAGTAAATGGACACCAATTATAAAGTTATTTCTTATCATCAGGGGCTCTGTTTAGCATTTTATCAATACTCCAGGGGATTCTAAACTCCCAAATAATCGAATTTGCTATAATGCTACAAACAATAAACCTGCGGGACAATATGAATTATGGCGCCTGGGATTTTCAAATCCAGAATTAACATGCATTTGTATCATTAGCCAACACGATACTGCCATAAACTGGTACTAACTCTGTGTACATTAAATTATTTACGACTTTCTTTAAACTTGAATGGCAAACATTACCAGAGTTTTGAGCACACATCTCTTTCGCTGCTCGAAGCTGCACGTCACGTTGGTGTCTCGTATTCTCCGTCATGCCCATTAGCTTATCCTGGAGCGTTCGGATGTTATAACTGAGATGTGCCTGGAATTCGGACCTTAGCAGTGTGTCCATATGTTTTAGTGGGTCAGCCGGTCTGCCGAAATGTTCTCTTGCGTTCCTGTGTCGCAACTTCGGGCCAATACGAGCCGAACACTTTGGGGGAAAAAACGGAATCATCAGTTAGGCAAGTATGGTAGAAATAGTAAGTTATGTAACCAATATAGGTAGTTATCGACTTACGACCTAAGTTACTTACAACTGTTCCACTTTACGACCGACGATACCACTTAAAGATTACCATAATATCATCACACAGCATACTATACGTAAGTTAATTATAACATAGGTCGAGTTACGACCAAATCAAGCAATCCAGATTCATTTCTCATCCTGTTTCTTATATCTTTTTTTATAAGTAGATAACCAAAGGTAAGCTCATATCGAACTCCATCTGCATGAGACAGATTGTCACGTGATGGCTTACGTCACTACGTGCTTTGTTTATATTATTGATTATTGATGTCATCGTGAGATATTTTATTACACTTGACGACTGATATTAATTGTTCCCATAAAGATATACTCTTCTAAATAAACGTTTTAAATTTACTCTTGTGTAAACAATATATAATAAGGTACATATCCTTCAAGTAATGTACTTTGATTTGATAAAAATGACTCACACACACATACACGCACCCACACACACACACACACACACACACACACTAGATACACATATACACACAAAATATAATTTCACTCGATAGTGACAGTCGGACGTGTATTGATATATGGTTCATATAGGTAGGATTTATTTAGTTATTTGAACCCAGAATAAAGCTGAGGTCAGCATCTGAGGTGTCGAAATGTTTTATATACAGGTTTCTTTTGGACCACAGAAAATTACTGTTGAATGTAAACTGTGGTGTCAAAATAGTTTATAATATGTATGTAGCAAGTCACCATTGAACCACACGCACGTGTTGTTTGATGCGAGCTGTGGTATCAAATGGTATGTTTGTTACGTGCTTCCGCTTTTTGTACGTAGCCTGCATGTAGCCGCTTTCCTGTGGGCGTGACATATTTGTCGCGTACGAAAAGGGAATTAGCTGGTTCCCACAGGCTGATGAGTAGACCAGACACATGCTTAGGTATACGCACACATTTATCAATATGTGGAGGCATGGAACATTTTATTTTCAGATTAATGTGTGTATAGTTGTATTTGTATTTAGATTTATAGATATAGGTCTCGAAGGATGTTTAGATATGTTGATGCGCTGTGCGTGTTGCCTCTTTATATGTACCCTAAAACACACACACACACGGGATGGGACGATTCGATTTTTTGATTTTCTATTTGATTTCCGATATTTAGTCAACGGTTCGATGTATTCACGTTACCTTACTCAAGCATGTCGGTGATCACACATGATTTTGAATTAACTAATTTTAAAAGGTTTAAAGCAGCAACTTTAATTTTAGTAAACACTTGTAAATGAATTTATGATAAAAACAAATGGTGCGGCTAGAAAACAAAAATACCCTTTTAGTAATAAATATCTAAACTAGTCGCAGAATAACTGTAAATAATTTATGATAAGAATGACAAAACATGTCTTAACTAGAAAACAAAAATACCATAATGTAAAATAACTTCAAGAACTACAGTTCTAGGTTTTTGTTCAGAAAGACCAACATAACCACATTACTGGGGATGGTCCTCAGTGCTGTGACTACGTCGCCTGGTGTTGAAGTCCCAGGGAAGGCGAGATAACACTGGGCAAGTTTGCGAAGCAGGGGATACTGAGAGGATTTCTTCCTCCACCAGTCTGTGGCAGAATCCTTCAGCTGATTGGGAATCTCCTTCCTATATCTGGCAATCTCATGGTCTATTTTAGATGTCACTGATTTAGTTGTGAACTCACTAACACCTGTCATCAGAACATCTGACCCAAATAAATCCTCTAATGCAGTTTTCTTTGGCTTTGTTTCATCAATATCTGAATCGTTCGAATCAGATTCTACTCATGCTGATATTATTTCAGTTCTAATGCCACGTGAAAAGGACTGATCAGAGGAGAAGCAACGTTACTACTGCAGGATTAAGTTGACTCTTGTTTTGACTGACTTGAACGTATTAAAATGCAAATTCAAAAATAAGTTTATTCTAGACACATGAATATGACTACACTAGTTACAAGTACTAACTTTAATTAAAAGAAATAACGGAAACACAAAAATTATCCCAGCAACATATATCTAACTTAGCTTCAATTATTATTAATCGCATATGAAATAAAGAATTTAAGAGGAAACTTCCCAAAGAACCGGCAATGTAGAGAGTGCAGTGTGAGTTATAAAGTTATTAGGGAAATTTTTTAATACGAGTTGACTACCAACGGTCCGTAACTACCCACTTCACTCTATTTAATTAACTGGAAACTCATAAACGTTGTAGGGTCAATATTGTATGCCTCATACTTTGGCTCCAGAACCTGTAGCAAGCTCTTTAAATCCTCACATCTCCACCATTGTCTCAGATCTGTCACTATGAATTTCTCGATTTGGCTTGTAATGGGAGTCGATCGTGGAGAGTTGAACGGCATCTTTTACTTAACATGTAATATTTCCTTCAAAGTATGTTGCTGCTACGGGATGGAAAAGTGGCTGTCACTGCCAAAGATAGACGTGTAGATGAAACCAAAACTCGCGAAAGCGAAGACAGATTTTACGAATATTCCGGGTGGTGTCTGTTTAAATGCTGGATCATTTTCGTAGTATATCCAGACTTATATTACGATTCTACAAACTCTCTGCAGATAATTAGTACCTTTTTAATTTCTCTTCCATTCCTAGGTTTTATTTTACATCGGGTGGTCGAAATGTTTCCAAACAAATGATTTAAAAGATTTTGGAGGCTTAGACAAATTACCGAGAAACTTTCTTTGGACGCTATGCTGGCAGTGTTTGACCTGGGATAGCCCATGCAAATATCACGTGCTGCGGAATAGAGTACTATGATTGGCTGACACACATGATGTCATGGGAAATCCGCACTAATGTCAAAGCAAACGTTATTGAAAATCCGGGATTTTCTCCCATCATTTTCTAATGTGCACACTACGCAAGAGTAACGTGCCATTTAAAAAACTGAAATAAATCGTGGTTGACAAATTGAAAAACAACACACATACACCCCCCCCCCCCATTTCAGGTCCATCTTCCTAGTTGGTGGCGGTGAAAGAACGAGTTTCAGTGCCATAAAACAATTATATTATGAATGCAGTACACATTCAATACTACACTTACTGCGAGTTTATTTATTTTGTATAAAGGTGTGTAAACGAAGTGCACTTTGAAATCAGATGATTTCACTGTTCTAAGAACTTGGTCAATATTAGTGCGTGTGAAGGCATCAAGCATTTCGTCGTTAAGAGATAAGTTTTTTTCTAGTTTAGGAACTGGTTGTTAAGATTGACGAACTCTTTCTTATGTTTTAGTGCAACTCTGACATAAGAACCCTAATTCAGCGCATGCACATGTACTATAATAAACTCGTCATGATGTTGATGACGTCGGTGATGATAATGATGACACTGTTGATGACGATGATAACTACCGCCGCCACAACAATAACAGAATAATACTTACTGTTGAACAGAAAAGGCCAACAGGAGATAGGATTAAGGAAATAACACAATAACTCCGCAACATCATATCTGTACTAAAACGAATACGTTTACTGAATAATAATCTTGCCTTGTATGTATCGGTTGATGTTATCTATTAGCTGATGAGATCAAAGAACGACAAACTTTGTTATCTTTGGCCGATGATCGGGTAATAAAAACCTTCACTAATCATACAAGTAAATCCCATTATTAATGCGCTATCGACAAAGCACGAAATTCGCTTGCGAACTATGGCCTCTGCATCGTCGCTGTTGTTGAGGTATTTGTGCACTTAAAGTTCACGTACAATCACCTGACACGCGTACTCTAGTTGTGGAGTGATCAAGAGATATTGACTTTATATTAATTATGGTAATAATGAATCAATTATGATATGTAATTGCTTATGATATATATATATATATATATATATATATATATATATATATTTTTTTATATATATATGTGGGGGGGGGGTGGGTATGTACATGTTACTACTATATAGATAGTAGATATCACATATAGCGCGGACAGTGTGTGTAATCCCACCCCTTTTTAAGATCTATGATCATCACGGCAGCCTAGGTGGCTGGTTACCAGCCAGACACATAGGCTTAGCTAATCAGCCGCCAGAGGTCCATCTTTATTACTTAATTAATTGCCTTGACGCTTAACAAAACTGGACCGCAGCAGGACATTGTCTGAATTCGGATATATTGTAATATCTGCAATAAACTCGATGCCTCATTATTGAACTCGTGTAGAGTTATTGGTTTAATCTCCCAAGTAAGCTACACGACACTCTCATAGTAGTCATGCGTTGTACGGATTTGCAGGGTGGTATTGTTGTATTTTGTTTACATTTAAACGCTCTCTTATTAAAAATGCTAATGTGTATTTTAGGAATTCGTAGTTGAGAAAGCTCGATCGGCAACTTCATAATTGCATAGTACTCGATTTGCATTTGGGTGGGTGTGTCTGTATGGCGCTAGGAATAGACAAACGTACAGAGTCCAAGTTCAACTGTAGGTACAGCCAATTGTTCAACTTGAATTTGTGCTGGTACGTCTATATTTCGATACGACTTTAGTAACTTGAGTTGGTTAGTTCTTAATGATGGGGATTGGGAGTGGTAAAGATGAGACATTTGCCTTTAAACCTATGTGCAATGAAGATACATGAATGGGAAGGTCGTGAAACATAATTATTAGCCCTTAGGCATATCATCGTCGTGGTGTTAGTTGGCTGTAAATAGATGTATTGTGACGTAACCCATCACGCGCCAATCTTGCAGCTGCACATGAAGCTCGATATCTCTTTCTAAAAGATATATTAAAATATGATAAGGGGTGAATCTGGCAAAGTGATCCAAACTAATGCCTTATACTACTCAACCAGACAATTTATTTCCCGTGTGTTTATTTCCAGCCAACGGTGGGAGGAATTCGGCGCTCCTCTGGTGTTGTTGTTGCGATGAAGACATTAATTCGGTTGATGGCATTCCATTGTTTCCAAGTACAATCGGCTTCGTATCCATTTCCGGTGAATGATATTTGTAGACGATATGTCAGGCGGCGATCGACATTCATCTTCTCTGGCTCTCTGTTTGTCAGTTGTCCTATCTGATTTCTGCGATATATATATATATATATATATATATATATATATATATATATATATATATATCACATAATCAATCCCCCCTCTGACTTCTATTTATGTGTCAATCTATCTGATTGCCTATCTGCCAATTTATCAGCCTGTTTTTTATGTCTCACTATCTGTATATCTGATTGTTTATCTGCTTCTCTCTCTGCCTTTCTGCCAGTTTATCTCTGTATTCACTTGGCTTTAAATTCACCAGCCTAATTACACTAGAAAACAAATACTTATTTTCAATTTTAATGCGAGATTCTTAAACTATGTAGTTTAAAAAAAATCATATCATAGAATAAGGCTTTAGAACTTATCTACCATAAATAACTTTATACTGTCACACAAAAACATCTCATATCATTCTCAATACATCTCTAATACATCTTTGCCATCTTTATAATCCAAACACAAGCGATGTATTTCTTTTAATACTTTCTCTAAGTCTTTCTTCAATTACTTGTTTCTTTTCTTGTATTAGTTAAGAGTAAAACTTCAGATTTCTTTAGCACAATGACTGGTCTTATATGTCCCGATGTTTTGCTGAACTGTAAACATCCAGTCATCCAACCGGATCCAAGAATCGCATAATTGCTATTGCGTTCAGAGTAGATTGCGTTCAGATAATATTTATATAGAAAGTATCTGTGGGTTGATAGTAGCCAATAGCTGGATTCCTGCACATCATCCATTAAATAAGTTATTGCGAAAATAGTATTTTAGTAATAAACTAATCCTTCTCTGTTCTTCCTTTTCTGATGATATATACGACAAATATTTTCTTTCAAAAACAAATACACACAAATAACAATTATATGAGACTAGTAATATTTCAGGGGTTGAACTATAATGGAAAGAATGAGTTACGTTGTTGTTGTTGTTTTTCACTTAGCCTTTCATTGATCATCAAATAATGCTGACGTATGTAAGCCTCGAATGCCAAGAGTTCAATTTTGTATGAACTACGCGTTAGTCAAGTTCAATCGGAACATTGAGGTTCTATTCGAGCTACAGCTTCGAAAGAAATATCAGAATCTGTCTATCTATAACACACACAAGGGATTGATTGGTTGATTGAGTGAGTGAATGAGTGAGGGTAACTGGTTTGTTTAATTTCGGACCGAGGTGAATCGTTCCATAAAATATGAGTGATTCCTATTCATCAGCACATACACATGATGAATTATAATGTGTTGAGGTAATTCGTTTAGGATGTCGTGTGTGGAAAGGCTAATGGTAGGCAACGTGAAATATGTCAATTATTAATTCTATAACAAGATATTACGACTAGTCTTTCGGGTTAATTTCCAAAATATAAAGGCCACAGATGTGCTCAAACAACAAACATCTGCTATTCTCACTTGTTCATGTTAATAGATGGTTAGACCTCAACATTATTAAAAGTGGAATGCCATTTTAGGGTTTAAGTGAATTGTCATTAACTAAATGATGTTGGTCAGATGTTGCGAAATTATTCGTCTCATTACCTTTGGAAGTCGCTAGGCCCATTTAGCCTACCTTGTGCACAAAAGTGGCCGTAAAACATCCACCATCATCATTACATGTAAATGTCTAGAAGGCATTTATCAGAATAACATCTCTTTCTTTTTGGCTGATTTCATATCGATATTTGCAAAATGGAGCGATAATGAAATTTAACGAACCATTACACAGAATCATGAGTAATGTTCTTTGCCATTCACCACGGATATCGTGTGCTTTTGACCATAATGTCCACTTCTACAGTCCACTATTGCCACACCACAGGCTAATATATCGTTGTATTATGACGGAACAAATTTATATTAATTGGGTCAATTACATGAAATATTCACCTCCGTCTAATATGATTATCTCAAAACCAGCACCTGCTTCGGGATTTGGCAATCATCCAGCTTGTGTGGCTCCTCGTCAACGGTTTTAATGGCTCAGGTAGAATGTTTACATGTTTTCATGTGAAAACAAAATACTTATCCAACAGGATGTTGTTTCTTTGCCAATCTAAGATTATTAATTTTAGAATATAACGCATACTACCTACTGCATGCTGCATTATAGACACTGTATAAGATTATGTTGCTGTTGTTGTTGCTGTTATTGTTCTTGATGATGATGATGATGATGATGATGATAGGATGGGATATCTGTAGTTGGGTAAAGTGTATGACAAGATGGTCAATTAACAGAGACAATCCTAACATTAATGGGTCTGAAACAGGTAGTAAGTTTGAGTCAATATCTGTTTGCATCCTTTCTGAATGATCTATCGTATGTATTGTGCAAAGCTAACCCAGGTGTAGGGTAATTGTACGAGAACATGGTATTTTGATCCTGCTGCATATTGACGTCATGGTACAGGAATGGCATAATAAAAAGGGTATGGAGCAATTTGTGAACATTATGAATATTTCACGAATTAAAATGTCTTAGGAAATCAAATAGACAAATGGCATTACCACAGTCAGAAGATCCTTGGTATTATGGTCACCAACCTATTGTTATATGGACGTCATTTAATTATCTAGGTGTTATCTTCACTCAAAACGGTATTAACAACGCAAGAGTTGAGGTGCTAGAAAACCAGGCTACGAAATCACTAGTTGGATTGTACGTTAACCTGAAAAGCATTTGCACTTTCCAGTCTGCAGTCTTTGTTCGGCTATTGTGCAGGCGTCTGGGGTCATACGATGCCCGATAAGATGGAATACATTCTGAATAGATGGCATACTGAATAGAATAGATCTTGAATAGAAGGTATCCATAATAGAATAGAATAAGCGTCTACTGGGTGTGAAGTTGTCGACTCTTAATATTGCAGTTGCTGGTGAACTGCGGCAGTACTCGGTAATAGTTGCCAGAAAAGTACAAATGGCAAAGTACCGGGTAACGATTGTGTGCGGTCTACGGGATAGATATAGGTTATTATTAACTAGAATGTGAAGATCAATTTGGATGTCAACGTTTATGCGCCGTGCAAGATATGCGCACTAAAATCAGGCCTGTTCTTATGGAGATCAATATCGAGGGACTTTGGTTGAGTGAACGTTTAGAAACTAGTGCCAAACGGTTTATTGCTAAAGCTAGATATTTATCGGTAGATGCGAGTAAAGGGGAATAATACATAACTATCTCCTATATATATATATATATATATATATATATATATATATATATATATATAATTTTATTATGTAACATGGCTATGTTTATATATATTTATTGAGTTGATGACACTAGGTTAAGCAAACACTTAAGTTATTATTGGAGATGCAAAATATATATTCTACGCGGGAAAAAGATTAATAAACATATTTATGTATGTTTGTCATACTGAAATCAACTTTTAAGCCGCCAAATATGGCTATCTTAGTGTGGGAACACTTTGTCATAAGATTCTACGCAGTGTGAGAGCTTTTCGGGGGACGAAACCGGGATATACCCGGTGCTAACGTGCTACATATTTTATGTGCGGGTGAGGTAACCTACTGGATATGATCAAATAATATGGGGCCGCCCGTGTACGTTGTTCAAGTTATACATGGTTGACTGATTGGTTGTACGGTAAGTGTTTTTGAAGTAGTCGGCTCTGACCGCGAAACAAGGACATAACCTTTGACCGTTGTGGAGCATTAGCGAACGAGATGTGTGACCATGTGTCATGTTTTATTTTCTGCAGGTGGAAAGCCATCGGGGAACACGTGATGATATACAATATTTGTAAACACTATGATATTGATTTTGATATCGTGTACAGACAGGCTTAAGGACTTTCTGCATAATAAATGAATCAACAAATTAGGCTCTGAACGCTACAGCAATTATGAGATCCTTGGGTCCGGGTGGATAAATCAGTTCAGCGAAACATCGGCACATATAAGACTATTAATTGTGCTAAAGAAATTTGAAGTTTATGTTTTAAATAACATAACAATACAAATAGTTCTGCGAAGAACGACAATGAGTAGTATTAAAGAAAATAGTTCGTTTGTGATTATAAAGATGGGCAAGGTGTGTATTACCACGATGTAGCTGATTGGAGTTTCACATAAAACAGGCTGGAAAATAGGCAGATAGGCAGCCAGACAGATTGACCAATAAATAGAAGTCAAGGGGTAATTTGCGTGATATATATATATATATATATATATATATATATATATATATATATATATATATATATATATATATATATATATGACAGGAATCAGATAGGACAACTGACAAACAGACAAACAGATTGCCAGAGAAGATGAATTTCCATCGGCGACTGACACATCGTCTAGAATTATAATTAGCCCCGTGTTGTAACCAATAATTCACCGGAAATGGACACGAAGCCGATTGTACTTGGAAACAATGGAATGCCATCAAGCAAATTAATGTCTTCATTACATTAACAACACCGGACGAACCCCGAATTCCTCCCATCGTTGGCTGGAAATAAACACACGGGAGATAAATTGTCTGGTTGAGTAGCATAAGGCAGCAATTTGGAGGAGTACTGCGCTGTAGAGGCACAGGTGGGTGTTTTGATTGGTGAGCAAAAGGTAATTAATCCACCTAACGTTAATGGTAACCCTGTGTGTGTGTGCGCGCGCGTGTGTGTGCGCGTGTGTAGATGAAAGTAAGGGCGTTGATGGTGTCAGGACCGCTCTCCACGCCACTGCCGGGGTGGGTTTCCCTTACACCTACGTGTTGGCGTGGTGCAGGATTAAAGCTTCCCGTTCTCTGAAGGTGCAAGTAATTAATACCCTTGAGTGAGTTAGTTGGTCCAATTTGTTGCTCAGGGCAGCGCCGATTATGAAGCGCGCATTAAATACCATCTGAGAATAATAAAGTCTCCAATTAATCCAATGTCAAGCCTCAACTTTCTGGAATACAGAGTTTACTTCAGCTTTGTGTTTTTGTGTTGCAATTATTGATCCAGCATCTTTTTAAGTATGCTAACGTGCAGTTTTGGGAAGAAGAATAAGGCAAGCTTAGGAAAAAAAGAAAAAACTTGAATAATAAAGAAATAATAATTGTTCTCAAGCCAACTTCCTTCTTATAAAAAGGCTGTCACACTCTATTCAAATAACTGATAATCAAGGTTTTATTTCACCTTTAAAGCATTTTTATCAAATATTAAAACGTTCACTGTCCAGTGGTGCCCGACATTAAAACAAAAAATTACGTGTTGTTTTGTTTTGGTAATACCCATCAATCAAACAAGTAAATGTCCTTATTAAGGTAATTATCTTTGCAAAGAGATCTTCAACTGACTGCTAGATGTGACATGTCATGTTACAAATATGACATATTTAATCGTGATCTAGTAATCACCTAGAGAACGACCGTAACAGCTTATCCCAAACTAGGCCCCTTATTTAACGGCCTTGGAGTCTATATCTCCTGTTACTAGGTCGGTGTTCTCTTTAACACATCAAAAAGATCCCATCCAGCGGTTGTCTTTGATGAGTGCCACGAAAAGATAACACAAATACGACGGGTGACAGTAAGTGTCCTCTAGTGTCTCTCGTTATATATATCAGGTCGAGTGTTACATCGCCATTCGTCATATTTCCAATCAGACGAAACGCAATTTGAAGCGACTGATGAACACTTCTGTGGTTTAGTGGATCATAGTACCGGACCGATGTACGGGAGGTCGAGGGTTATAATCTCGTCGGTGACACTATGGTGGGAGGCGGATTTCATCCAGTCCGGGTACTGGCAAGGTTTCCTCTGTCGAACATGCCATCTATTATAAATTATAAATTTCTTTAGAATTAGTCTTCGTGGTGAAGCAGTAAATTTCTGTCTGCCTGAAATAGTTAGCCGCGTAAAATAACTTCCATTACGACCACTATTATCATTAATAATAATAATAATAATATTATTATTATTATTAGAACATTGTATCGTTGATATATTACCATTTGGACTGTATTTATTTCGTTTCTTTCGGGCACTTCTTTGTAAATAGAAGAAGATGTTATCAACTTTTCTGTTCATCTAAGATCCGTTAAATCGGCTAATCTTTCCAATTCGATTTATTTGACTTGTTTAAAGATGGATTCAGCTCGTTGACAACGACGTATTGTACATGAAAATTTGGTTTCACAGAAAGATATGGATTGTTGGGGTTTTAGGGCCAATTTTGTGGTAGGCTAAATTGGCCGAGCGATTTAGATAATATAAACCCATCTCCATTGTCTGTGTGTGATAGTGAATCATTAATTTAAGTTCTAAGGGAATTACCATCTTTCCAGGCGAATATAGAAAAACAACCGTCTTAGTGCGCATTCTAGCATAGTGCGTGTCTGCTTCTCTCTCACTCACTCACTCTCTCTCTCTCTCTCTCTCTCTCTCTCTCTCTGTGTGTTGTGTGTGTGTGTGTGGGCGTGTGAGTACGTACGTGTGTGTGTGCGTAATGGTGTGCGTGCGTGCGTGCGTGCGTGCGTACGTGCGTGCGTGCGTCCGCGCTCACGTCTGTAAAAAATATTCAGGGTTGCAAAACAACAGTAGGATAAAATACCAACTTAGGCACATTTCCAACTTGGCAGACAGATACAATTTTGATAAAAAAAAGTCTCGACAGATAGCTGTCTTTAATATTAGCTACAAACAGGTCAATGTGTTAACGAATTATTGGAAATAAAATGCACCTAGCGATAGAACTGTACGTTTGTTTATGAGAACTTTCTTTTCGGTATGGTAGGGGAGCTCGCCAAAAAAAAAACCCCCCCCCATCTTTCATTTCGCCTCATTACCTTTGGAGGTCGCTCGGCCTATTTAGCCTAACTTGTGCACAAAAGTGGCCGTAAA